>JAGFNQ010009045.1:0-26735 GCA_024364735.1 Boesenbergia rotunda | reverse complement strand
AAACCATTACTGTAATGGAAGTCATGTCTGAAGAAGATATAGAGGAGGAAAAAAGAAAAACCTCTGAACTATACAAAATGAGGCAACAAGGCATTGATGTATGTGAGTTATTTTCATATAAATTACGTCAAATTTATTGAATTTGGTCATTAATTAGTTTGGTCTAAATTGTATCGATATAGTTTATGAAGAAGCATTTTATGAAGTCGAAGAAGAAAATTGAAGATAAAGAAGTGGCCTACCTGATAAATAAATTGGAGAACCTAAAGTAAGTTATGAAACATAGTTTAGTTAATATATTTGGGGCTTTAATATATAATCTTATCAATTAACTTGGCAGGTTGGCTAATGAATTTATCTGGGAGGATGCACCCTTTGCTTTTAAATTGTATTCATTCTTACAAATCCTCAATGGAGAGGTTTTTACAAAAGGCGAGGTCATTGATGGCTTCTGTAAAATGTTATTTAGGGGAGCATCCACATCTGGTAGGCCATACAACAAGTCAATATATTGTTCAACCTTCTTCACAGTAAGTGATGTAAATTAGTATGAATTAATAGATTGTAGAAAACCTACTATTATGATGTGGTTATTAATAATTTTAATTTTGCAACTTTTAGGCTTCAATAAGTTCGTCAAGAAAGTTTTCCTTGCAACAAGTGATGAAGACTGATATGATAAAACAAAGGTTTAGATATATTTTAATACCTTTGTGCAGTGATAATACACACTTTCACTTGTTGGCGGTGGATACAGAAGCAATGACTTTCAATCATTTAAATTCTCTTGCTAGTGGCCGTAAATATAAGCATGATTTTGACTCAGCGGTGAGATATCTACCTTTATTCATATATATGTTCATCATTTGGTAAAAAATGTCATTGAAATTCATGATATATTTGACAGGTAAAAGAACTTAAACAATATACTCGCGAGGAACTTACGGCTATTCATCCATATCTACAAAGTTATCATCCCTTGGACAAATGACCCTCCGTCAGACAAAAATGTCCCCAACAAGAACATAGGTCAGTAAGTGAGGAAGAATTTGAAAATTTTAAAATCACCAAAGTATTTTATTACCCCACTTATTGAAATCTGAAATATTGTTTGTTATTTTCAGCGTGGACTGTGCCTTCTTTGTTATGCAATACATCCGATGTTTCCTATACGATGAGAAGATGGATTTCAAACAAGGAAATATGACGAAAATGATATTTGATCTGACAGTAAATATTATGGGAGATATGTATTGTAAAATATGAGACTGTGAATCTCTTGAAGTAATGTTGTAAAAAACATCCTTTGCTGGTGATTCAGCTCCATTTGTATAGAAATTGTGTAATTTGTATGAATATAATTTATTGTTCAGAAAATCAAAACAATTGTGTGATGTTGATTCACATCGAGTTGATGCAATGTAGTGTACCAACTGATACGGTAAGAAAACATTACTCATAATGATTTGGACTAAATTTGCACACCAGAAATAACATCTCTTTGGTTAACTCTAACTACTGATATATATCCAAGTATCGAAGGTCCATGGGTGGGGTTCTGATACATAATTTGAAAATATGACTTAATGGTCTCGAAGGAATTGAAATTTGGTATACATTCTGTATTGACTTAGTAAGATGCATTATCTCTATCATAAATTTAAAAAACTTGTTTCAAATTCTACAAATTAATAATTAAATAAAATTACAAGATTTGGTCAAATCTTATAGATAAATATAGAATATTATTTTATAAATTATTATTTTATTTAATGGATAAGGTGCGCATTAACCTAACTTTTCAGGCCCACGGTGGGCCTGAAATAAATCATTTCAGGCCCACGGCGGGCCTGAAAAAAAAACTTTTCAAGCCCAAGGAGGGCCTGAAATAAAAACATTTCAGGCTCATGGTGGGCCTGAAATCACTTCAATTCAGGCCTAGTGTGGGCCTGAATAGCTCCATTTCAGGCCCAGGGTGGGCCTGAAATTACTTCAATTCAGGCCCAGTGTGGGCCTATTGTGGGCCTGAAATCGAGTGATTTATGCCCACCGTGTGCCTCAACTGGGAAAATTTCAGGGTCTCTGTTAACCATTGAATACCTCTGATTTAAGTTGGTGGATAATAAATTTGTAGTTGTATAGGTGTAATACGTTTATAGAACATAAGTCATAAATATTAATACTTAGTGTGCACATAAAAACCCACTGATATACCTAAAAACCTCATATTACAAACTACTGCTATAGCAATGGTGATACAACAAGATTAGATGTTTGGGCACCCAAATTCACTTCTCCTACCTCAACCCGATCTACTGATATAGGTTTTTCAAAATTCCAGATATGGGTGGTCCATCAGTGAGTTATGCTCAAAACTCACTAATATACCTAAACCACTCCTATAACAATCGTGATACAGCAAGATTAGAGGTTTGGGCACCCAAAATCTCTTCTCCTACCTCAACCCTATATACTGATATAGGTTTTTCAGAATTCCAGATATGGGAGGTCCATCAGTGAGTTTTGCTCAAAACTCACTGATATACCTAAACCACACCTATAGCAAAGGTGATACAGCAAGATTAGAGGTTTGGGCACCCAAAATCACATCTCCTACCTCAACCCTATTTACTGATATAGGTTTTTCAGAATTCCAGATATAAGAGTTCCATCAGTGAGTTTTGCTCAAAACTCACTGATATACCTAAACCACTCCTGTAACAATGGTGATACAGCAAGATTAGAGGTTTAGTGACCACGGTGGGCCTAAACCTCTAATCTTGCTGTATCACCATTGCTATAGGAGTGGTTTAGGTATATCAGTGAGTTTTGAGCAAAACTCACTTATGAACCTCCCATATCTGGAATTCTGAAAAACCTATATCAGTAGAAAGGGTTGAGGTAGTAGATGTGATTTTGGATGCCCAAACCTCTAATCTTGCTGTATCACCATTGCTATAAGAGTGGTTTAGGTATATCAGTGAGTTTTGAGTAAAACTCACTGATGGACCTCCCATATCTGGAATTCTGAAAAACCTATATCAGTAGATAGGGTTGAGGTAGGAGAAGAGATTTTGGGTGCTCAAACCTCTAATCTTGCTGTATCACCATTGTTATAGGAGTGGTTTAGGTATATCAATGAGTTTTGAGTAAAACTCACTGATGGACCTCTCATATCTGGAATTCTGAAAAACCTATATCAATAGATAGGGTTGAGGTAGGAGAAGTGAATTTGGGTGCCCAAACCTCTAATCTTGCTGTATCACCATTGCTATAGCAGTAGTTTGCAATAGGAGGTTTTTAGGTAGATCAGTGGGTTTTTATGTGCACAATAAGTACTAATATTTATGACTTATATTCTATAAACGTATTACACCTATACAACTACAAATTTATTATGCACCAACTTAAATCAGAGATATTTTATGGTTAACAGAGACCCTGAAATTTTCCCAGTGGAGGTACACGGTGGGCCTGAATCACTCAATTTCAGGGCCACCCTGGGCCTGAAATGGACCTATTCAGGCCCACCCTGGGTCTGAAATGGAGCTATTCCTGAATTAAAGTGATTTAGGCCCACAATGGGCATGAAATATTTTTATTTCAGGTCCTCCTTGGGCTTGAAAAGTTTTTATTTCAGGCCCGCCGTGGGCCTGAAATGATTTATTTCAGGCCCACCGTGGGCCTGAAATCATTTTATTTCAGGCCCACCGTGGGCCTGAAAAGTTAAGTTCATGCTTACATTGTCCATTAAATAAAATAATGATTTATAGAATAATATTCTATATTTATCTACAAGATTTGACTAAATCCTGTAATTTTATTTAATTATTAATTTGTAGAATTTGAAATAAGTTTTTTAAATTTATGGTAGAGATAATCCATCTTACTAAGTCAATACAGAATGCATACCAAATTTCAATTCCTTCGAGACCATTAAGTCATATTTTCAAATTATGTATCAGAAACCCACCCATGGACCTTCGATACTTGGATATATATCAGTAGTTAGAGTTAACCAAAGAGATGTTATTTCTGGTGTGAAAATTTAGTCCAAATCATTATGAGTTATGTTTTCTTACCGTATCAGTTGGTACACTATATTGCATCAACTCGATGTGAATCAACATCACACAATTATTTTGATTTTCTGAATAATAAATTATATTCATACAAATTACACAATTTCTATACAAATAGAGCTGAATCACCAGCAAAGGATGTTTTTTTACAACATTACTTCAAGAGATTCACAGTCTCATGTTTTACAATACATGTCTCCAATAATATTTACTGTCAGATCAAATATCATTTTCGTCATATCTCCTTGTTTGAAATCCATCTTCTCATCGTATAGGAAACATCGGACGTATTGCATAACATAGAAGGCACAGTCCACGCTGAAAATAACAAACAGTATTTCAGATTTCAATAAGTGGGGTAATAAAATACTTTGGTGATTTTAAAATTTTCAAATTCTTCCTCACTTACTGACCTATGTTCTTGTTGGGGACATTTTTGTCTGATGGAGGGTCATTTGTCCAAGGGATGATAACTTTGTAGATATGGATGAATAGTTGTAAGTTCCTCGCGAGTATATTGTTTAAGTTCTTTTACCTGCCAAATATATCATGAATTTCAATGACATTTTTTACCAAATAATGAACATATATATGAATAAAGGTAGATAGCTCACCGCTGAGTCAAAATCATGATTATATTTACGGCCACTAGCAAGAAAATTTAAATAATTGAAAGTCATTGCTTCTGTATCCACCGCCAACAAGTGAAAGTGTGTAATATCACTGCACAAAGGTATTAAAATATATTTAAACCTTTGTTCTATCATATCAGTCTTCATCATTTGTTGCAGGGAAAACTTTCTTGACGATCTTATTGAAGCCTAAAAAGTTGCAAAATCAAAATTATTAATAACCACATCATAATAGTAGGTCTTCTACAATCTATTAATTCATACTAATTTACATTACTTACTGTGAAGAAGGTTGAACAATATATTGACTTGTTGTATGACCTACTAGATGTGGATGCTCCCCTAAATAACATTTTACAAAAGGCATCAATGACCTCGCCTTTTGTAAAAACCTCTCCATTGAGAATTTGTAAAAATGAATGCAATTTCAAAGCAAATGGTGCATCCTCCCAGATAAATTCATTAGCTAACCTGCCAAGTTACTTGATAAGATTATATATTAAAGCCCCAAATATATTAACTAAACTATGTTTCATAACTTACTTTAGGTTCTCCAATTTATTTATCAGGTAGGTCACTTCTTTATCTTCATTTTTCTTCTTCGACTTCATAAAATGCTTCTTCACAAACTACATCGATACAATTTAGACCAAACTAATTAATTACCAAATTTAATAAATTTGACGTAATTTATATGAAAATAACTCACATACACCAATACCTTGTTGCCTCATTTTGTATAGTTCGGAGGTTCTTCTTTTTTCCTCCTCTATATCTTCTTCAGACATGACTTCCATTACAGTAATGATTTCTCTTGCTTCATCCATATCCTCCTCACTAAGTTTTCTTTTTCTCTTGTCCATGACATTTGATATTTGTTCCTTTCTCCGCTTCCTCTTATGTAATAGCTGGTGCCATACTGGACTCTCAATTGGAGTATCCCTGTAATCATACCGAGTTCGATCACGTCCTCTCCTTGTTCTACAAGATACTGGATCAGAAAGAGGACTGACTACAGGATAGCTTTCTTGACCCTCCATCCTTTTTTTTCAATAATTGAAATTAATTCTTTAACCCTTTCATGCAATCATATATTCTCCTTTGTTAGCTCCTTGATTAAGGTGTCTTTAAGAATGCATTCACCACATGGCCTTATATCTTCTATGTCATGTCCTTGTGATGTCTCCATTGCCCGTGGAATGTCATCCCCAATCTCAAGGTTCTCAAACAATATGTTTTCATGTAGGTTAGGAATTATTTCAACAATCACTTGTCAATTACCAAGTACACAAATTTTACTGCCTCTATATCCAACTAACATAGATCACAGTTAAAATAATTACCTTTTCGGACCTGATTTGGTTGACAAGGTCCCTTACCCTAGTAATATGCGAAGGAATATTTCTCTACTTATTTATTCGGGGTCCTTCAACATTGTATGATTTTTGAACGGGTACATGCTCCAAAAACCATGCCTACACAAAGTTTTTCAGACAATTACATTAATGACAGTAAAATATTATAAAATATAATTTAGGTAAATTCTACTCACTGCCAAAAGCCCCGCAAATCCCTTTACGTAAGGGAGGTTGGTGGTCCTCTGATTTCCCTAACTTGATGAAAATAATTCCCCAATCTTAGGTAATTGGGGAGACAAAAATTTATGGATAGCTTCCACCCAGTTGAATCTACAAAGATTGGCATAATCATCTACTATATCTACAAGCCCTAGAGGGACCTTATATGTAATAGACGAAAATAAAACACAAATAAATATATAATTTACAAACTAATAACACATCATCCTCTGATTTAACACTTTTAGAATAATGTTTAAGTAAGTCCTCAATTCTTGTTCTGGTAGGTTGTTTTTCTTTTGAGAAGTAAGTACGATAGAGATCACCCGATGCTTTAGTTGAATTAATAGGGACCGAAACTCCACGGTCCACTATACCCATTACCAAAGCAACATCTCGTCTGGTGAACGCAACCGGTACACCTGAAATAATTAAAATATTTAGTTATCATCAACAATATAGACTTCAACTTATTTCACTTATGGCCTGAAATGAATTGAATTCAGGCCCACGTTGGGCCTGAAATGAATTGAATTTAGGCACACGTCATTTCAGGCCTACCGAGGGCCTGAAGTAAATTCACTTCAGGCCCTCGGTAGGCCTGAAATAAAATCATTTCAGGCCTACCGAGTGCCTGAAGTTAATTTCACCTGAAATTCACTTATTTAAATTGATCAAATATCAATCATTTAAGACCAACTATATTCCAACTTTCAAATTAAAACTATTACCTAAAGTTAATTTCACCTGAAGTTACTATAGATATTGTTTATAATTCATAATTAAAATTATTACCTGAGAATTTAAAAACTTGCAAGGTTGAATCCCAACTTTCAAATATATTAACCAAAATTCCCCGGATATGCTGCAATTCTTGAATGTCCAAGAAAATACTGAAGGGCGACTTTTTGATTTTCGCAATGTGTTGATCGTTTAAAATTTCAAATGCTTCAACAAAATGTTTAAAGTGGACTAAAACACTTCACCAATGTAATTTTTTCCCAAACTCATCTGAACCCTACAGTTTTTATACATTACAAATTAATTCAACAAAAATAAGAAGAAGATGCCAATGAAGAAGAAGATGAACCACCCACAGACCTATATTGTTCTTACCTAAGCCTATCGCCTACATACCTTGGTGATTAATGCCAATGAAGAAGAAGATGAACCACCCACAGACCTTTTTCCTGCCATTATGATGAAAATCAACCCTGCAGAAACCCTAAATCCTACTTTGATAGTGCCGAGCAGTATCAACTTCAACGTTAACACTTAGATCCGCCTTAGGATCACACACTACCACTTTCCTGTATAGGAGCCTAGGTTTTGGTTGGCCGGAGGGATTCGAGATATGAGCAAGCGACTAAAGCACAACTAGGGCACGCACAATCTCCTCCTCCTTCAACAATACTATTTACGTTGTTGCGGTGACAGAGAGAATAGCCAAAAATTCTAATACCTAGCCATCTGAACCACCAATTATTATTTTACTGCAAAAGTGGTTCGGATGTCTCGAAAATAGGAATGGAAAGGGCATTTTGTGGCGCCAAGGGTATAATAGGAAGTTCACTTAAATGGTTGCGCCCTTTGGTAAAATAGAAACCATGGGACGCCCTTTGGTAATTTCGAATTGTTACGTACGCCCTTTGGTAAATTACCGTAATATCTAAAATTCCTGAATTGCAGGTCGCTGAGCTTCTGTTGAACGAGGAATCTTTAGAGGCGAACATTCGTGATTACTCTAAGCTAATGATTGCAATGAAGATGCTGAGAGAATTCTGAAGTTGATGGCTGAAAGGGACATCAAGCCGGATGTTATTGTCTCCCTCATTTTGCTCCACATGTATAGCAAGCAAGGAAACCAATTCCGAGATTTGCTGTTAAATATTATTAGAGATTTGATGGTACGGATGTATTTCGGAAATTAAATTGTGAATGAGAGATATAAATGACACAGAAAAATTTTGAGGGACATAAATAGGAAAAGATTGAAACAATAGGGACATTTTAATGTATTTTCCTATGTTTTGCCTTATGATACTTGGATGGTGGGTTGGATTAGGTGTGGAGCATAATTGTGGTGACCACTTCGGTTAAACGTAGACTAACCCTTAACTTACAAACTAATCCAGATAAATCAACTTAATTAGGTGTTAAACATTTAATTAGGATTAATAAAATGAATGAGAAAATTAGGGATAGTCTTAATTAATTGAGGTAGCTCGTTTAGCTAATGTATCACATGTAATGTTATGATAGCTAAAACTATGGCCTTTGATATAGGGCACTGATTTGGATTTATTGTTGCTGATTACTTGACGGGAGGTTCTCTACGTTTACGAGTTCTTCCATCTGAGGCGAGTATTTCTTACTTGTTCTTCTTTAGATCCACTTTACCTTTATGTATGACTACTTATATATGTTGCAGTAGGTTTTGTTTACCTTATACCTGCTACCGTTGTTATCTTGCTTGATACTTATTGCCTGATCTTTGAGATGATCTAATTCCTATATGTACAGTCTCTATATTTGATATCTGACTTTGTATAGTATTCATGTATGCATGTGTACGTAGATATAGTGACATGTCACTTTATATCTGCATGGATTGATTTCTGATTATACGTCCATGCGTACCTAGATATATGATGATTAAGTTACTATACATGTGATCGAGCTGTGCATGTTAGATTAAGTTATGTATGATAACCGGGAGGGGTTGCATGTGTTAGAGTCATGCATCATCCCTGCACTGTTGCATGCTGGCGATCATCAACATCCCTTATGGTCTGAGCTCATCGCCAGTTACATGATCTACACACACGACCACTCATGGGTTAGTGGATATCGTTGGGTGTGTGCAGTTGCTCTATACTGCTCCGCTCGGACGCTCATGGATAGTGGTTCCGGAGTGTGGTAACAGGCAGGGATCCCTTGTCTTCCCATAGACCAGAGGAGATGAGAGCAACGCTCTCCCATATGACTAGCATCTTGTCCACTCGATCACTCAGGAGCAGCGATGGCAGGGTGCGTACAGTGTCACAACTCTACCCATTCGGCCGACACATATGATATGTCTCGGTGGCTTAACTGGTGTCAGGGGTGACCATGTCATTGCATCATGTTCATATGATGTATTGTGCATTTGACTGTGATTGCTACATTTGTTTGTTGCATATGTTTGACAAGCACATACAGGAGATATTATGTGTTTGGTCTGATGACCTTGCATCTGCTCGTATGATACGAGCCTTTTATGATTCAGGATAGGCTAATTTCTGGTATGTACATTCATTTGGTACTTTCAGTTATGCATATTCTGATATTTCCATTAACACTGTATCCTATTATTTTTTTATAGCTTGTACCGATGCTTATTATGCTATGCATATCTTTCTCAATACCTGCAGAGTTCACTTGGACTCATCACCCGTCACACTGTTTTTGATTTCAGGTTGATAGGTCGCCAGGAGAGTCCAGTTGCTAGTTCTAGGTCCTTATGACTCCAGCACTAGAGTGCTTCCTCGTATTTTTGTTTCTATTACAGCAGACTTCTTGTTCTGTATTGGTTTTTCGGCCGTGAACTTGTATTGTGTTACATATGATGCGATTTTATATTTTTGAGTCCTCTGTTGGACTTTGTGTGTATTGTTTTGCTGTGCGCTTACCTAGAGGGCAGCTCAGGTGAGTGTTGTGGCTATATTGCTAAGATCCATTACTTTTCTATACTATATCTGTTGTTTTGAGGTCTGAGGTCATTATTATATTGTGTGGTATTGTATGAATGTTTCAAATTGTTCGTCGCACGGGGAAGATGTTGTCCGATTGTATATTGGATCAGTGACTCCTCTAGTCTCGGGGCGTGACACCAACACAATAACAATAAATTTAAAATGAGGTCAAAATTATAAAACAAATAAAATATCAACAGACACAAATTTAATATCATCGGACACAAACTTAACATCACATTTATTCTACTTCTCTATAATTTTTAACAACTTATTTTTCATTGAACATAAACTCAATATCATCATTGTGAACCTTTTCTTCTTTGGATGCAAAATCATCCTCGTGAAGTTCTCTCAGTCTAGAGCTTCTTCGGAGTTGTAGATTTTCATCTGCTCCAATTGCTTCATCAACCATTTGTCATGTGAGCTCAAATCCTAGTTCAACTTCATCATCTTCCCTATCATCCACAATCTAACCTTGTGCATTTAAAGTATCTTTTGTAAGAAGGACTTCAATATTCCTTTCTCTTTTTGTTTGTTCAACAATCTAGCATTAAATTGGACAAATATTAAATTATTCAATTTGTTGGCATCCAACCTATTTCTTTTCTGTGTATGAGTCTGAAAAAAGAGAAAGAGAAAGTAAATATTATAATTAGTATCATGAATATAAACATTAAAAATTAATACTTTACTTTAATTAAAGACTTAAATCTAAAACTTACTCTTCCAAATGCATTCCAATTTCTTTCACACCTAGATGCACTTGTCGTTAATGAAAGTATCCTTAATGTCACTCTTAGCAAGTTGGGTGTGTTAGTACCGTATGTACACGATGCATATGGATTAAATGTATCATCATTTTTTTCACATGCTTTTGTTGCCATTATTTTTTTAAATAACTCAGTTTTATCTATATATTTTACAAATTCCTTGTTAATAATTTTATTTTGTAGATCCAACTCATTTGCATGCAAAATTCTCATGTATTCCAAAAATTTCCATTGCGACCTCCTCATAGAGAACAATAGAACTATTTTTGTTGTAAAAATAAAGATTTAATAAAAAAGCAGTGGTATGCAATGATGTATCAAGTATATCCTTCATTTTGACTCAATAATCACTATGATAGGCTGATAATTTGATTCCACATTGTATAGGGCCACCTTGATGTCCTCTTTAGCTTGAAGAAGCTCGTCGTATAGAAACCACATGACTTTCTATCATTATCTACCAATCGAAGAACTCATACTAAAGGAGCAAATATGTTCAAATAAAGTGTCACAACATTTCAAAAACTCATGCTCATCACAGTAGAGTAAACTAATTTTCCTTTATTTATTTTAGACAATTTACATGTCTCCCACATATCACTTCTAAACATGCCCCTTAAACTTAGATTTTTTTTCAATCTAAGAAGTGTGTGATGCTTTGGACTTCTAGAGTTGGTCGAGTTTTTGGTTTGCTTTATATTTACAAGTTGTGTTTCAATTTATTTCTTCCTTGCGTGTAAATCAAACTGTAAGACGGGCTTCTCCGCCTCCGAAAACTCCAGAAAGAAGACCATTAGTGGACGGACGCTACCCGTAATTAGGCCTTAGACGTACTAACCCTGGGGGTTGGGAACCAAGTAAATCCCACTTGTTAGGGTTGTGTTTTCATTCTATTATTATTTCCATTGCGTACTAACTCTTTGTCTAGAATGAACGAACGAAAAATTTCCGAAGAAATTTTCAGTCGATATTCACCCCCTCTCTATCGACGGCACTGATCCTATAAGTGATATCAGAGCAGGTGGCTCTGATCAGACTAACCGTCGAAGGAGCAACAAGGCCTGCAACTTAGGGGGAGTCAAGGGCGAATTAGGTATATTTTTTTAATTATGTCAATTTTTAAATTTCATATTATATGTTTCAAGAGCAGGGAGAGAGGACACTATAAAAATCAGTATCCTGCTCGTAAGACTCGAACATCACCAGCGGCAACGGAGATACCAGCGTCAGGAGTCCGGAGGGACAAAAGTCATATCAGATGCTTCAAATACCAGAAGTAGGGGCATTACAAGAACCAGTGTCCAGACTGGAAGATCAGCAGAACAACAAAGCGAAAGGAGGTACGAAAAGTTAATTTTCGCAATAATAATTTTCAAATTCCTGTAAATTTTTCTGATAATTTAGATTTTCCTGCTAAATTAAACTATTTACCTGAAAAATTTGAATTATTGCATGATAATTTAAATAATGATGATTTAAATAATATTAAAATCATAAATATTAACTCTATAATTTATTCAATTAATAATGTAATATCTAGAATTAATTCAAAAATTTTTCAAAAAATCTATAAATAATCCTGATAATTTTAATGAAATTTTTAATTCTCAAGATAATGTTTTAATCAATAATCTTTTTGATAAATCCATTGATAATCCTGAGAATAATTTAGATAATTCTGAAGATAATATTTCTCAAAATAATGTGTTAATTAATGATCTATCTGATAAGTCTAAAATTAATCCTATTATTTCTGAAGATAATACTCAACCTTTTCTTAATAATCCTGAAGATAATCATAATTCTTTAGATAAATCTGATAATGCTGAAACTAATTATGAAACCTTAATTAATAATTCTACCAATTTTGAATATAATAATAATAATCCTAAAAATTATTCTACCTATTTTAAAGATAATCATACAATTCTAATTAATAATTCTGAAAATAACTCTGAAAATGAAAATGAAGAATATGATTCTAAAAATGAAGATGAATTTAATAAAATTAAGAAATAATTAACCAGGCTTACAAAAATTCAAATAAGACAGAAGTATTAAATAAATTTGAAAGCTTAAAAACGAAATAAAACATTGAGGAATCAGAATTTTTTGAATTAATGAAAATGTTATAATTAGACCCACAATTACTATTTATCCCTGAACACTTAGATCCTAATTCTTAACAACTTAAATTCAAATTAATTCTTAACAACTTAAATTCAAATTAAAGCGTAATAACTTAAATTCAAATTAATTATTAATAACTTAAATTCAAATTAATTCTTAATAACTTAAATTCAAATTAAAACATAATAACTTAAATTCAAATTAATTCTTAACAACTTAAATTCAAATTAATTCTTAATAACTTAAATTAATTTGTAACAACTCAAACTTTAATTAACTCTTATTTTTAAGTACTTAAAATCTTAAATTATTTAACAATTCAATCATTAATTCAAATTCAATCCACGAACTAAAATTCTAATTAATTACCTTCAGACTTGAAATTAAATAAAATGCTACCCAACCGAAACATCCAACTAAATAACAATAAATATGTCAAAGTGGGTTGACATATTCGCGGGTTCACACGTTAAGTATCAAATCGAGAATTTAATGCTTTTATTAGCAAAACTAATTAAAATGATTTGACTTGATTGATACATGCATAACTGTCATGCTTATGCATCTGTCTATTTCTTTTGCATATATACCTGCCAAATCATTCATGCTAGTTTACTTTTTCTGCTTAACTTAGAATGGCTAGCTAGGAAAATGGATAGTTTGACACTTGCCTAACCTAGTACCAGGGTGAAGCGAGATGATAGTACATTAGGAAAGCTTGGTCTAGGATGTCAGGAAGGGTAAGGAGTACCCGACTTGGTCGACCCAGCTAAGTGGAACTAGCCAAAGCTACCTTGCGACATCCTAGACTAGTTAGACCAGGGTTTCTTAAAAAATAATTTGAAAATGAAATTTCTTTAAGAGACTTTGTTTAAGGAAAAAGTTGTTGATCGAATAAGACTACGGCCAAAGAAGGCCTCTGTGCATCGCCAAGACTTGGAAGTCAATTGTCACGCCCCCGGAGGCCCGTGCTCGCTTGAAAATCGTGCAACACCTCCCTTGTACGGTAGACAATTTGAAACTTAATACATACACCCTCAACATATATATAAAGCTCAACCACACTCGGCTGACATTCACACAACACAACCACACAGATAATAATTTTGTTTAATAAAAGATAGACATAATAAACAATCCTCCGAAAACTAAAACATAACGATCCAAAATTCAGCGGAAGCAAACAAATACATGTCTAATGAAAAACCAAATACCATACGAAATGATAATAAGACCAAAGTGACACCAATGCAATAAAACACCACGAAAAATACAGAATCAATATAAAAAAACTCAAGTGGGAACTGGCAGCTGAATCCTCTCCTGGTGGCACGAGATATACAAAAAGGAGAACGAGGGGTGGTGAGTTCCGGGTGGAACTCTGCGGGTATAAGAATAAATAAATGCATGGTATATAAAAGGGTAAAACAAGTCGACAGGAAGCAAAGGGTATACAGTCTTTGGAATAAAAAATATAAACTAAATGCATCTGTACAATTAAAACATACCTGAAAATCCTGTAACACGTGGGGCAAGATCAAAAATCCCTCTAATACCTCAATAAACCGCTAATACTGCCGAACAGATCTAAATCATATAATAAATACAAATCACAACCGTATATGCATGTCAATCAAATGCAACAATCATAGCTTAAACAAATGCAGCAAACACAAGCAAATGCAAATGCATAATATGCACATGATGTCATGACCTACACTGTACACACACCAACCACCACTAGGTTGAGTGGACAAGATACACGCGCCAAGCACCTAGGGCTATGCAAATACACCACAACAACTGTAGCCCTCATATGAAAAATCCCAAAGCACCTGTGGGAACTCCAAACACCTGGGGAGTATCAACTATTTGCACACAACTCTAACTGAGTGTGGCACAACAGGAAAATATACCCGACGACCCGTCTCAACTATAAGGGAGCCCATGGTCGTCGGCCTGAATACCATGATGCATGTCACTAATTTACACAACCTCAATCAGATTCAAAACATGGAATCAATACAATACGAAAAACACAAATAACACCAAAGTAAATAAACATACGAAAAACACCATCAATACCAAGGTAAATAAACATGCACTAATCTACTAAGTAGGATTATCTAATATCAACCAAATCTTAGATAGGTCAAATAATTATTCTACAGTATACGCGTACAGGCGTACTCGCGGAACTCTTTAGATCAGAAGTCAAAAGATGAGACTGTATAATTGAAAATTTGAATTACTACTCAAAGGTCAAGCATGAATAAGTATCAAGTAGGAAAACAAGGCAAATAGATTTAAGGTAAAACAACCAGCATTTAAGGTAAAAGAACTATAGAACCAAAGGAGAAGTAACCGCCTTAAATGTAGGCTGTGCTGAGTGTCTTCACGTCCAAGAGTCTCCTTCCAATTTGGAATCAAACCCTACAGTATAAAATACAAAACATAGCTAAGATCTACCATAAAACAAATAGTTATACCCGATCCGTCTTATCAACCTATTAACTATCTTAGTATTCAAACGATTACTTACTTAAACTAGTATTCAATTAACTAATCAATTTTAGTTAATTTAATATAACCCTACTCCCGGTAATTAATCACCCAATCAATTATGAAATCACTTATACGCATCTCTTCAATTTAATTTAATATTCACTTATGTACATTTAATCAGTCCTTAAATTGATTAGAAAACCATGATTTAACTCCGTATAACAATCCAACACTCCTTTCACCGTTACTCTTATGAGTTATTCTAACACAATTGATCAAATTCTCCAAGTAACCTTCTTCATGATAATTTCCTTCACATGATAACCTAGCAATCGGATTCAATCAATCTTAATCTACACCCTACTTCTATCTCATCTAAATATCACAGTAAATCATGAATTCGCGAATTTGCTCTATTGTTTGAAGCTAGCAAGATTTAATCATCCTCTAGTTGAACCCATCAACCCTCCAATTCCCAACGGACTTGCCCTACAACCATTACTAAATCTGATCATAGTATCAAGCACTACAATCTAAACAAAAACAAAGTCTATCCACCCTGATGAGAGCCATCCAATTTCCGAATTACATACGGAATGAATCCAAGCTTCCAAAGTCTTACCTTAAATTTCGTCGACACCCCTTTCGCTGCTCATATCCGGCGATCAGGACCAAAGAAGAAACACCCTAACACCATCGCCGAAGTTGCACAGGGCTGCTCAATCCATTCGCAGGCACTCCGACAGTGTCTCAACCCTCTGACGGTGACCCACAACAGCTCGCCATGGCTTCTTTTTTCCCCTGGATAGCAGAGGAGGACGCGGGCTGAAAGGTGGTTGTCGCGTGAGGAGGGAAGACATCAGGTGGCCAGCGATGAGAAAGAGAGGAGTCGGCGATGAGGGGCCGTGTCGGATCGCCAAGGAGGAAGGGGGAACTCGCCGGAGGGGAGGTGGCTAGCTCGGTCGGCTGTCGCGCGTGGAGACGGACGATGACTCTCACCAAGGTCGACGGCATCACCTCTCGCGGCGGCGGTCTGCGGTCGAGAGGAAGAGGAGGGATGGCGTCGCTGCTCCCGCTTGTGGCCGGAGTAGAGGGGAATCGACCGGCAGTGTTCACGCGAGGGGGAAGCGCGTGCGAGGTGGGGGCTGCGGTGGACGGTTCGGCGCTGAGGCTTAGGGCACGGGGCTATGAACGACTAAAAGAAGGTGTATATATATATATATATATAAATAAGGTAAAATTAATTTTTTTCTTAATTAATTCATAATTAACCTATTTTATCCCGGCAAATATCTTCAGAAATTTCAGAAAAATTATTCCCAAAATTTTTCATAAGAATGCTTCTAACTTTAAACTTTATTTATGGTATTTATATATATACCTATATATATTTTTTTATATACATATATTATTTTATTTTATTTTATATATTTATTATAATTCTTATTATTTTATCCGTATTTTACACCAATTATCGAAACTCACTTTTAATTTGCTAATTGTTAAACCTGAATCTAACTCAAGGTCAATCAATCTATAAGTTAAAATTGAAAAAAATTATTCAAGCATCTCACATACACCCATAAGGCAACTGTGCTTGCTTGTATTGCGACACATAGAATGGGTGAGATGTTAAGGACTAATTAATTTACAAATGTCTTTTAAAATGTGTTCAAAATCTTTAGGATATTTTCATAAAATCTATTTTCAAAATAATGTTTCAACATAATAATATTTTTATGAATTTCATACTTGATTGGGTGCGTATCTATAAAATACTTTTTCAAAAATTTATCTTTTCGAAAATTGTTTGACCTATACAGATAGACATAAATCTTTTAAGATAACACTAAAGTCCCTTATGATACTTAGGTAGCGGTCCTTGTAGTTAACAAGGGTAGCCAAAAGGTGTCAGGTTCACGTGGAGTTTTTTTTATTCTTTTTAAAATTATTTTTCAAATTTACTCTTCTCAAAAATTTATATCATTTCAAAATTATTCTTTTGGAAAATTCAGATCTTTTAAAATAATTTATGATTTAAAAATATCATCATACGTTTTCGAAAAATGTTTCAAAAACTTATTATATCCTTCAAAATATTTTTCAAAATTGTTTCCGTAAAAACTATCATATTATTTCAAACTGTATTTCAAAAATGTGCTAATTGCTCTTTTGGTTTGGATGAACTCTAAAGACACATAAGAAATATCCTTTATGGTCTTCAAGGATTCCTAAGAATGTGTCAGGTTTAGGGGGAGTCCTACTCAAAAGAAATTGATTCTATTTTCTGACGATGTTTTAAAAAATTATTAGAGAGTTCTTCTCGGTTGAATCAAACCCTAAGACTCAGAGTAAGATTAACGTGTGGTCAACAAGCTTCCTAGGACTATGTCAAGTTTAGGGGGAGGTTCATATTTAAAAGAAAAATTAGAGGTTTTCAAAAATTATACACTATCTCTTCAAAAATATTTTAATCTTGGAAATATTATCATTTTCCAAAACTTATTTTGAAAATCTTTTTGTTTTTTTTGATATCGTTGAAAATAGTCTTTACTTGAGTTTGGAGAATTTCCAAGACACTTAGAAAAAAAATTTTGTAGTTAACAAGGTTTTCTAGGATTGTGTCAGACTAGAAAAGAAACCAAATCAAGAAAGTTAATATTTTTTTTGAAAATCCCTAAGACACATAAGAATTTTCTTGTGGTCAACAAGATTCCTAGGATTGTGTCAGACTTAGGAAAATTCAAATTCTTTTAAAAATAATTGTTGGTGCAATTTAAGTACTTAATGTTTTTTTTTCGTTATAAAACAAGTACTTAGGTTTTTCAAAAAAAAAGGGAGAGAGTTTAGAAAATTATTTTTCAAAATGTATATATATATATTAAGTATTTACAAAAGGAGGAGAGCGACTATCTGAAAAGGGAAAGAAAGACTTAAGTTAATTCTCTTCCTTATTGTTGGTGCAAATCGTTCTCTTTTGTTTATTTTTTTTTTTTTGGATATTTTTTAATATGTGACAAAGGGGGAGAGAGGGCTTAAGTTAGATAGATTTTTTTTTCAATTTCTCCCAAGTATTAAACTTAGAACCTTAGACCTAATCTAACTTAAGATATTGTCAAACATCAAAAAGGTGAAGATTGTTGGTGCAAAATGTATCAGTTGAATAGTCATCCTCTAGGGTTTCGATGTTTGATAATATACTCAAGTTAGTGACTACATATGTTAGACAATATATTAAGTGCGGTCAAAGTGATCAAGGGTTAAACCAAACAGGACCTTATGTTTGGTAGGGTAAACCCAGGATCGATCAGTTTGACAAAGGGTTAAGCCAAACAGGATCTGATGTTTGGCAGAATGAATAGAACCCAGGGTTGGTCAGGTTGACCAAGGGATCAAACCAAACCAGACTTGAGGTTTGGAATTACATTTACCAAAAGTGTAGTCAGGATCATGATGACTAGCAAAGGAGTGATTTTGGTGGAAGAAATCCTGGTGAGTAAAGCCGGGTCCTAGCAAGGGAAGCTATGTTGAAGAAATCCTAGTAAGTGAAGCTAGGTGAACCAAATCCTAGTGAGTGAAGCTAGGTGACCTAAATCATGGTAAGTGAAGCTGGGTCCCAGTGAGTGAAGCTAGGTGGACGAAGTCCTGGTGAGTGAAGCTTGGCAATAAGTCTTGGCCGAGGGTTGAGCACCGAAGTCCTGGTTCGAGGAATTAGGCACGAAGTCCTGGTCGGGGATCGGGCAACGAAGTCTTTGCCGAGCGGGAAATGCGGACATAAATAGAGACGGGTCGAGGGTCGGACGTCTCGAGATCCAGGTTCTTGAAGGCTGAGCACGAAGTCTTGGTCCGGGTGACGGGTCGACGTTCAGACGTCTCTGTTGGAGCAATCGACCCTAAGATGGTCCGGTGTGACCATGGGTTTTGATGTTTGGGCAAAGGGTTTAAGTTAGGTTTACCCTTGTGTATTTGATATGTGTATGTTGAGTGTGCAGGATTGTACAGGTTACACATATGGACTTGACTAGACGACCTCGGTACGATGAAGGATGGCATCGAGGCAAGCTGGAGGCTTGCGTGCGCATCTGAGGGACCTTGGAGAGCAGGGACGATGAGCTGATAGGCGCGGACTTCGAGGCATATGTGAAGGGTGGCATAAAGGCAAGCTGGAGGCTTGCGTGCTCATCCGAGGGACGAGGGCCGAAGATGAAGAGGGCGCGAAGGCAATAGTCGAGACTGCGGATGAGGAGTCAGTCAAGTCGTGAGGGTACGAGTGCTGTGTGATTGTACTCGGGAAATCCTAGGGGTCGAGTGCGGAGTGGAATGTACTTGGGGAGGATAAAACATAGGTTGGGAAGCAGGGCAGTCGACTGCCAAATTGGGCAGTCGACTGATGGAGCTTCCAGTAAGCTTCTGGCGGGGGAGCAGTCGACTGCCCATTTGGGCAGTCAACTGGTGAAGGCTGGTGAGTCAGCAAAATTCGAACGTTGGGGGCGCAACGGTCGAATTTGGCTAACACCAGTCGACTGCCCTTTGGAGCAGTTGACTGGTGGCGGGTTTTCAGCCCGAGTCCTATTTAAGGAGGACTTTGTAGGGGCTGTGTTTCTTGACGAAACCTGCTTGAAAAAAGTGGGTTAGTAGTCTATTGTGCTCAGTAAGTGTCCAAGGATTGTGGCGAGATTTCTCGACCCACAAGGAGTGACACGAGTTAGCTGGAGGGCATCCGGGGAGCGATCCGCCGAAGGATCAAGGGATCGTCCACCTCACGGACTGTCGTGGAGTAGGAGTTTATCTCTGAACCACGTAAATTGTGAGTGTTAGCATTGTTAGTGTTTGTTATTGTATATTTCGCTTGCGCAACTAACATTGTAGGAAGAAAAGATTGGAAAATCGCTATTCATCCCCCCTCTAGCGTACTGACAAGATCTAACAAGTGGTATCAGAGCAAGGACCGCTCTTGATCGGACTAACCGCCGAGGGAGCATAAGCTAGAGGAGAAGAAAAATGGAAGATAAGTTGGGGGATGACATCCATACTCTACCGCCCTACGATAATGAAGACTTCGACTATTGGCGGGCAAGGATAAAGAATTGGTTTGGAATGGAGTAGGAATGCATGATCATGCTTGAGGAGCCATTCGAAATTCCTAAAGACAAGCACGGAAAGAAGCTTCGTCCTAGATATTGGACTCAAGAGCAACGAGATTATTCTAGGGAGAACGAAAAGGTAATTAGTGTATTAAGCAATGTTTTGCCTAATAATATTTTGAGTTGTGTAGATAAATATCAAAATGCATATGAATTATAGAACAAAGTGAAAGAATATCATGAAAATCCTACACAAATTCAAGAGCCCGAAGAAGAAAAAGAAAAAGAAGTATCACCGTCATCAAGTGTAGTGGAGCAAGAATTGAGTGAGAGATCATCAACCTCATCAAGGAAAGAGAAAGTATCAAGCTCAAGAATTCAGGGGGAGGAGAGACCCTCATTAATTCCGGATCAAAAGGAAGCATTCACCTCTTCCAAGGTTGAAGAAGTCAACCTAACCTCCACCTCCACCAAAGCAAAGAAGAAAGAACATATCATATGCTTTGGGTGTAATGAAAAGGGGCACTACAAGGACAAGTGCCCAAAAGGTAAAAAGAGGTAAAATCTAAACCCACTTCAAATTCTTTTAAATTTAATGTGGGTTGTAGGGATGGAGAAGTCCAAGAAAGAAAGAAGAAAGTTAGATGCTTCACTTGTGGAGAGCTAGGGCATTATCACACTAAGTGCCCAAGGAGTAAAGAATTCAAGAAAATGGAGCATCTAAGAAGATGGGAGAAAAGGGAAAAGAAGAAGCAAAGTGCACATCAAAGGGGAACTTCAAGGGTAAGAGAGGTAATTCCTAACCCTAGATTAAAATATAATTCAATTTCAAGTTCCTCAATACATATTAAAAATAATGTTAATCATCCCTCCATGCATGCTAATTTTAATGGAAAATGTTTAATGGTGCACAATTTTGGATTTAAGTATAATGATAGGAATAAGAATAACAAGGTAGATCATAATTCTAGAAAAAACATGCATCATGATAGGCCTAAGACTTATGTACCTAAGGATCAAAGCATTAACCCCAAGAAGGGGAGGCACATGCCTAGGAAGAAGGGTAGGTCTAGAAATGCCCAAGGTGGACCTATGGCTTCTAAGGTTAGAAGTCTAGAAAAGGAAAATCAAGCCTTGAGGGCAAGGCTTGATATATTAGAAAAGACCCTAGAAAGATTCAAGGTTGGATCTAAGGGTCTAGACATGGTGTTGGGTAGTTTGAAACCCAACTATGATAGATCGGGTTTGGGGTACCGGTCTAAAACCTCCAAGGCCAATAAAAAGAAATATGCTGGGAAAGCATATGATCATGGCAAGAAGGAGAAGTCCAAGGGTGGCAAGGGGGTACCATCCAAAGGGAAGGAAAAGGACTTAACCAAAGACAAGGTGTCTAAGGTTAAGGGAGTCCATTTTGTAGGCCAAGGATCACCGGAGGCTCACCGGTGTGGTTTAGTGTGGATTGAGTCACCTAGGGAGGTGGCTAAGGCTCAAAGCTCAAGGGGGAGCTCTAGGAGCCTTTTTGGTCCATGGTAAATGGATCTCAAGAAATGTCATTAGGAAGTTTAGGAATTTATGTAAAATGTGCCAAAAAGGGTTGGAAGACTTGGGTAAGTCTTAATCCTAGATGTTGGCACATTAAAAGGAGAATTTAGGAAGAAAAGGTGAAAATAGAGCCAAAATTGACAAAATTAAGGTTTAATGAGTAAATATCATATAATTCAGTGGTAGAAATGGGCTATGAGCAAGGATAAGAGAATTCATTAAGGAGCGATTAAAATTAGAACTTTTGGGGGAAGTTTATTTGATACACTTTAGAGGAAGTAGGATTTCGTGCCAATCTTGGGATTTGAAGTATATTTATTTGGAAACATATTTTTCCCGAGTAGATATTGTCTTAACAAATCTCCCTACAAAATTTCAGATTTTTTGGAGATTTGTAGAATTTTTAGGGAATTACTGAATTTCGTACTGAAAACCTAAAAATCAGGTAACAGTCGACTGCCCATATGGGCAGTCGACTGCTCTCAGCCCAGAAGTATTCTGTGAGTTTTGGCAGTCGACTGATCAGTGAATGCAAGCATAAAAAGGGTATTTTAGACAGTAAAAAATTACAAAATTAGATTATGGGGTATGGTTTAGGATTAAAATTCTTGTTTATGATTTCATAGTCCTTGAATGAGGTGTTATCCCATGATTTAATAAGGCTTTATTGGATATCTTGAAAATCAAGGAAGTTTGATAAATTTACCTAGGTATCTAAGTTTTAAAGGTTAAAAAGGGAAAGATTGAGGACAATTATATGTGTCAAATTATAATGATAAGCCTTAGCAAACACATGGAATTAGAAATGAACTTGAGAGTTGATACAAATGCCAAATCTTTAAGAAAAATTAGATTGTACCAAAAGTCAAGCACACTTGATATTTTCATGAAATCATATTTTTCTAGGATAGGATATATCCTAGCAAGTGTGCTTGCAAATCTTTAGAGTTTTTAAGGTTTTGTTGAGTTCTTTTTGGCACTAAGGGAAACATTATTTGGGGCAAGTCTATGATAGTGTCAAAGGGGAAAAAACTCGGGTGTTGGGTTGTGTATAACTCAACATGGTGTCTAGGAGGTTAAGTTGGGTAGAACTTAACCTGGGAAAAATAAAAATTGGGAGAAGGCATAGGTAAGGGGGGAGGTTGCCTCCTAGTTGCCTTAATTTTCATTGGAAAATTTTTGGATTTTGTGTCAAACTTGGGAATGGTGATAGATACATGGGTAGATGTATTTTTTCCAAGTAGGTATGGGTACCACAAAGTTCTCCACAAAATTTGAGAATTTTTAGAGATTTGTGAAATTTCTGGCGCGTTTCTGAAATTCGGCCAGAAATCTGATTTCAGACGTATCAGTCAACTGCCCATTTGGGCAGTCGACTGGTCAGGGTTGGTGTGGGTATCCAGTAGCTGACTTGGGTCCAATTGATGAGAAACAAGTGTATGGGGGTCTAGTACACTGTGTTTAGGATCTAGTGGGATTAAAAGAACTAATAATTGGGTAATTATTGGGGTCTTTTTGATGTATGGCAAAGGGGGAGAAATGTTGGGTTTAAGTGGGAAACCAACATACCTTTGCTAGAGACCTTAGGTTTAGGGGGAGCTGAGTTTAAGGGGGAGCATGGTTGCTCCCTTCTTGGCGTAAGGGGAACCTTGGAGAGGTTCTTAAAAAGCCTTTGTAAGTTCAATGTAAGGGGAGCTTGGGAGAAGCTTTAAAAAGCCCATTTTGGGGAAAATCCTAACTTGGAGGGTTAGGTGTGGAAAAATCCTAACTTAGAGGGTTAGGTGTGAAAAGTCCTAGCTTGGAGGGCTAGGTGTGGAAAAATCCTAGCTGAGTTTAAGGGGGAGCATGGTTGCTCCCTTCTTGGCGTAAGGTGAACCTTGGAGAGGTTCTTAAAAAGCCTTTGTAAGTTCAATGTAAGGGGAGCTTGGGAGAAGCTTTAAAAAGCCCATTTTGGGAAAAATCCTAACTTGGAGGGTTAGGTGTGGAAAAATCCTAACTTAGAGGGTTAGGTGTGAAAAGTCCTAGCTTGGAGGGCTAGGTGTGGAAAAATCCTAACTTGGGGGGTTAGGTATGAAAAGTCCTAGCTTGGAGGGCTAGGTGTTGGAAAATCCTAACTTGGAGGGTTAGGTGGTAAAAGTCCTAGCTTGGAGGGCTAGGTGTGAAAAATTCCTAACTTGGAGGGTTAGGTGTGGGATGCCTTGGGATAGGATCCAGTTTATGCATTACATATGCATTTATTTAGCATGCTTTTTGCTATTGACTACTATTTTGCTTTCCCTAACTTAAACGTATTGCCAAACATCAAAAAGGGGGAGATTGTTGGAGCAATCAGTCCTAAGATGGTCCGGTGTGACCATGGGTTTTGATGTTTGGGCAAAGGGTTTAAGTTAGATTTACCCTTGTATATTTGATATGTGTATGTTGAGTGTGCAGGATTATACAGGTTACACATATGGACTTGACTGGACGGTCTCGGTACGGTGAAGGATGGCATGGAGGCAAGTTGGAGGCTTGCGTGCGCATCTGAGGGACCTTAGAGAGCAGGGACGATGAGTTGATGGACACGGACTTCGAGGCATACGTGAAGGGTGGCATAGAGGCAAGATGGAGGCTTGCGTGCTCATCCGAGGGACGAGGGCCGAAGATGAAGAGGGCGCGAAGGCAATAGTCGAGGTTGCGGATGAGGAGTCAGTCAAGTCGTGAGGGTACGAGTGTTGTGTGATTGTACTCGGGAAATCCTAGGGGTCGAGTGCGGAGTGAAATGTACTCGGGGAGGATAAAACCTAGGTTGGGAAGAAGGGCAGTCGACAGCCAGATTGGGCAGTCGATTGATGGAGCTTCCAGTAAGCTTCTGGCCGGGGAGCAGTCGACTGTCCATTTGGGCAGTCGACTGGTGAAGGCTAGTGAGTCGGCAAAATTCGAACGTTGGGGGCGCAACGGTCGAATTTGGCTGGCACCAGTCAACTGCCCTTTAGAGCAATCGACTGGTGGCGGGTTTTCAGCCCGAGTCCTATTTAAGGAGGACTTTGTAGGGGTTGTGTTTCTTGACGAAACCTTCTTGAAAAAAGTGGGTTAGTAGTCTATTGTGCTCAGTAAGTGTCCAAGGATTGTGGCGAGGTTTCTCCACCCACAAGGAGCGACACGAGTTAGCCGGAGGGCATCCGGGGAGCGATCCGCCGAAGGATCAAGGGATCGTCCACCTCACGGACTGTCGTGGAGTAGGAGTTTATCTCCGAACCACATAAATTGTGAGTGCTAGCATTGTTAATGTTTGTTATTGTATATTCCGCTTGCGCAACTAACATTGTAGGAAGAAAGGATTGGAAAATTGCTATTCACCCCCTTCTAGCGTACCGACAAGATCTAACAGTCTCGAGATCCGGGAGTCTCGGAAGCTATGTAAAAGTCCAACCGGAGGTCCCGGCTGGCAAAGGATAACTTCTCAAGGGTGGAGTGGGTTAAGGCGCGTTCCCCTGGAAAGGGAACATTAGACGTCAGTTTGACCTAGGATTTTGCTGAAATCCAAAGTCAGAACCTATGATTATTTGTGTGTGTTGGGGCAATCTATAGTCCAGAGTGACCATGTGTTTTGATGTTTGGGCAAAGGGTTTAAGTTAGATTTTTCCTTGTGATCTAATATTTGTATTTGAGTGTGCAGGAGTTGCAGGTTACACATATGGACTCAGCTGGACGGCTTCGGTACGGTGAAGGGTGGCATGGAGACAAGCTGGAGGCTTGTGTGCACCCGAGGCACCGTGGATAACAGGGACGATGAGCTAAGGGATGCGGACTTCGAGGCAAACATGAAAGATTGCATGGAGACAAGCTGGAGGCTTGTGTGCATCCGAGGGACGAGGGCCAAAGACGAAGAGGGCGTGAAGACAACAGTCGAGGCTACTAGTGAAGAGTCAGCTGAGTCATGAAGGGACAAGATCCGAGGGAGGAGGACTCCAAGGGCAAGCCGGGAAGTGGACTTCAAAGGGCACACGTGAAGGGTGCCATGGAGGCAAGCCAAGGGAAGGTTTGTGTGCGCATCCGAGGGACGATAGCCGGTGGAAGAAGACTTCAAGGGGCAAGCCAAGGGAGTGTACCTGAAGGCACACGTGGAGGAGGGTCGTTGAAGTGAGGAAGAGAGTCTTTGTAAGCTGGGCAGTCGACTGGGAAATTGGCAGTCGACTGCCAGCAAGACCCAAATCTCACAGAAGGTTTCTGACCCTGGACCAGTCGACTGCCCTGGGAGCAGTTGATTGGTAGCGGCTGGTTGAGAGGCTGAAAATTCGAACGTTGAGATACAACGGTCGAATTTGGCCTGGACCAGTCGACTGCTTCAGGGGCAGTCGACTTGTGGAGGCCAAATAGAATGAAGTTCTATTTAAAGGGAGCTTTATTTTTGTTGGGACCTCTGATGAATTTGGTCTTGGTTAAAGGCCAAATAGTAGTCTTTGTGTTCAGAGGTGTGCTTGGGATTGTGGCGAGGTTTCTCCACCCACAAGGAGCTACACGAGCTAGCCGGAAGGTATCCGGGGAGTGATCCACCGAAAGATTCTTGGATTAGTCACCTCTCTGAGGTGGACACCAAGTAAACGCAGGTGTCAGCATTGGTTTTCTTGTTTTCATTATATTGTTTATATTGTTCTAACCTTCTTACAGAGAAAGAATCCGAAAGTTTCAAGAGA
>JAGFNQ010009044.1:0-49690 GCA_024364735.1 Boesenbergia rotunda | reverse complement strand
GTCCAACCCTTGCCTAAAGACTTCAAGACCTACAATTGAAGGGCAATGATCAAGGGGGAGTAAGAAGCATCCTAGAGGATGAGGAAGAAGAAGTAAATGCACCTACAACCTCTAGACCTTTGAGACATCATCATGATCATCCCATTGACCAAATTGTTGGTGATGTCACTCAAGGAGTAAGGACTAGGTCATACTTTAGGGATCAGACTAGCCAAATAGCTCTAATCTCCCAATTAGAACCAAAGACCATTGATGAAGCATTGGGAGATGTTGATTGGGTGGTTGGCCATGCAAGAAGAGCTAAACCAATTTGAAAGGAGTGAAGTTTGGGAGTTAGTTCCTAGGCCCACTGATTGTACCATTGTAACCACTAGATGGTCTTTAGGAACAAATTAGATGACCAAGGTAAAATCACTAGGAACAAGGCTAGATTGGTAGCTAGGGGTTTAACCAAGTTGAGGGATTGGATTATGATGAGACCTATGCCCCCGTAGCTAGGTTAGAATCAATTAGAATTTTATTAGCTTATGCCGCTCACATGGGTTTCACACTTCATCAAATGGATGTGAAGTCGGCATTCTTAAATGGGATCATTAAGGAAGAAGTTTATGTAGAACAACCCCCCGGGTTTGAGGACCCTAACTTTCCAAGACATGTGTTCAAATTAAGAAAAGCCTTGTATGGATTGAAACAAGCCCCCCGGGCTTGGTATGAGAGGCTTTCTTCATTTTTGGTATCTAAGGGGTTTAGAAGAGGAACAATTGACCCTACATTGTTCCTAAAATCTAAGGATAAGGACATATTTGTTGCCCAAGTCTATGTAGACGATATCATCTTTAGGTCAACAAATAATGACTTCCTACAAGAATTCATCAAGTGTATGGAAGAGGAATTTGAGATGAGTCTTGTAGGAGAGTTAACCTTTTTCTTAGGCCTTCAAGTTAAGCAAACTAATGAAGGTACACATGTGTTTCAAACCAAATATGCTAAGGAGATGCTAAAGAAATTTGGTTTAGAACATGCTAAGGAAGCATCTACACCCATAGGAACCAATGTGAAAATTGATAGTGATCTTGAAGGCAAAATGGTAGACTCTAAACAATATAGGAGGATGATTGGTAGCCTTCTATACCTAACCGCTAGTAGACCCGACATACTTTTCGCGGTAGGTATGTGTGCTAGGTACCAATCTTGTGCAAAAGAGTCCCATTTAATTGTAGTCAAAAGGATCCTAAGGTATGTGAAAGGAACCCTAAATGTCGGACTTTGGTATCCTAGAACCCCAAATGTTGACCTAATTGGATACACCGACTCGGACTATGCGGGTTGCAAGTTAGACAGGAAGAGTACAAGTGGAGGGTGTCAATTTCTTGGGTCTTCATTAGTTAGTTGGAGTAGTAGGAAACAACCATGCGTTGCCCTATCAACAACGGAAGCAGAATATGTGGCAATGGGTGGATGTGTTTCCCAACTCCTTTGGATCATGCACACCTTAGAGGACTATGAGCTACATTACACCAAGGTCAAAGTCTTGTGTGATAATGTAAGCACGATCAACCTAACTAAAATCCGGTTCACCATTCTAGGACAAAGCACATTGAAGTGAAACATCACTTCATTAGAGACCATGTGGCAAGGGGAGACATAGAACTACACTATGTTGAATCAAAGTCGAACCTAGCCGACATCTTTACCAAGCCTCTTCCCGAATCGGAGTTTACATCCTTAAGAAGAGGCCTTGGAATGTGTTTTGTGGAAGTATAGAATGAACTTGGAGACATTAGCTTTGAAAAAGGGTGCTTGATCCATTAGGGTGATACATTTGGCTCACTTGTGCTTGTGGCACATTGTTGGACCATTGAGAGTATCAAAATATCAAAACTAGACCAATTATGGGGGAGGCAAGTGTTTAATCAATGGACACTTTGTTAAAGATCATAGTTGGACATTTTAAACCTTTGAAAACCATTTTATGTTTTACATATTGTGCCATGCTCTTAAAAGTCATACATTTGCAAAATTGGTTTCAAAGGTTGATATAAAATGTAGTGTTTTTCAAAACTTTTGGGTTTTTATCAAAAGACGTGCATGTTTGAAATTTTATATGGTTTATTATTTTTCCCTGATAGAGTATAACATTTCAAACATGTACGCAAAATTTACAATTTTTTGAATTTTCTGGGAGTTTCTGAATCTCGGCAGAAAACCTGTAATTTCAGACTAATAGCGTATCAGTCGACTGCCCTATGGGCAGTCGACTGGTACAGGAATTTTCAGAAGCTGAGAGAAAATTCAGGAATCAATAAATCTCACATTTGATACCATAGGGATTGGTTGCTTGAGGCAATCATTTTGATGGTGTCAAAGGGGGAGAATGGGTGGTTTAAGTTAGACTCTTGACTTAAAATGGGGAGTTTTAGGTATTTTTGTCTAACTTAGACCTTGTAAGGTTAAAACCTGAAAAGAAGACATGGATTAAGGGGGAGGTACCTCTTAGGTTCGGATATGTCTTACATTCTTATTGATGGTGTTAAGTGGAAACTTAACTTGGAATATGATTAGAATTGAAACTGTGGAGAGGACATAGGTTAAGGGGGAGGTTACCTCTTAGGTTTATTATGTCTCATAATGTTTCAATTGCTATCTTTTGCTATTACTATTGTTGCTATTTATCTCTAACTTAAACATATTGCCACACATCAAAAAGGGGGAGATTGTTGAGGCAATCGGCCCTTGAAATGATTGGAAGATCATGGTTTTGATGTGTGGGCGAATAAGTTTAAAGTTAGAGTGTTATGTTGTATTTGATTTGTGTGATTGAGTTTGCAGGACTTGGAGAATCACGCATGGTGGACCTATCCGAGGGACGAGAGCCGAGGGAGGAGAGCTCCAAGGGCAAGCCGGGAAGTGGACTTCAAAGGGCACACGTGAAGGGTGGCATGGAGGCAAGCCAAGGGAAGGCTTGTGTGCGCATCCGAGGGACGATAGCCAGAGGAAGAGGACTTCAAGGGGCGAGCCAAGGGAGCAGACCTGAAGGCACACGCGAAGGAGAGGGTTCGGAGTGGCTGGAGCTGAGCTGGGAGGCAGGGCAGTCGACTGGCCCGAAGGCAGTCGACTGCCAAAACCCACAGAGAGTTCGCAGCTTCGGACCAGTCGACTGGCCTTGGGGCAGTCGACTGGTATACCCCAAAACTAGCCGTTGGCTAGCTGATTGCTAGCCGTTGGCCGGCATTTAATGCCGGGCCAGTCGACTGCCCTTGGGGCAGTCGACTGGTAGGCGTCTGGACAGACTACGAATCTGTCCTTTTCACCTATAAAAGGAGTCCTCGTTACACGTGTCTGTACCTTTCCGTACTGTAACGAAGTGCTGCCGAATTGTAAAGTGATTCTTTACTTCCTCCATCTCAATTCTACATCTGTAAAGAGAAAGTTCTTGCTGTGAAGGTTTCTCCACCTAAAGGAGACTTTTCTATAGTGAAAAGTGGTGCTCGCGGCGTGGATCCTTGGACTAGTCACCCATCTGGGTGGATACCAAGTAACTGAAAGTGTTAGCATTGTTATTTGTCTTTTGCATATTATTTCCGCTGCGCTAACATCTGTGTAGAGTTCAACGATCTGAAAAAGTGCATTCACCCCCCCTCTGCACGCCACATCGATCCTTCACATCCCTGCAGCTCCCAGCTGCTCATCTGCCAACGCCAGCTACCACTGAGCTATCCCTGGATTCCCTGAGCTTCCCTCAGCCAAGCTCCAGTCTCAGCTCCAGTCTGCAGCTCGGGCGTTGCAACCTGAGATGGAAAAACGGACAAACCTGCTCCAAGGAAAGTTCTCCATTGACTCATCTTGAGTGTTTGAATCCTCCCCTGTCACCTGCAGCTTAATCAGACTGTTAGAGCAGCATATCAACCAGTAAATCAAGAATCAGAAGCTAAGCGCAGAGAATCGGGTGTAGTCAGATGCGATCAGAGCGTCTGACAGGCAATTTAAATTAAAGGGATTGGTCACCAGACCGATCCAGAGATTTTGGGTCGGTCACCGGACCGATCCACCGTTTTGCTGGGACTCCCAGCCTCACGGCAACACAAGCCTGATCGGTCACCGGACCGATCAGAGTGAAGCCTGATCGGTCACCAGACCGATCAGAATGGTTCCTGATCGGTCACCCAGACCGATCAGGTCCGATGAACAGTAATCCCGGAAATCAGATCCTAAGTCTCTGATCGGTCACCGGACCGTTCAGAAGCTGATCTAAAGGGGAACTCAACTCACTGTTCACTCCCTGATCGGTCACCAGACCGATCAGGAGTAGGGCAGTGAGGAAGTTGCTTGCTCCCTGATCGGTCACCAGACCGATCAGGAGCCAAGCAACAGGGCAACACCTGCAGACCGATCAGTCACCAGACCGATCAGTCATTGCTGGATCGGTCACCCGACCGATCCATGAAGGAGCAGCGTGCCAATATCCCTGATCGATCACCAGACCGATCCAGGGCTCCAACCCAACCCTCTAAGCTAGGGTTCCATCCACCTTAGCCCTCCAAGCTAAGGATTTTTCACCTAACCCTCCAAGTTGGGAATTTGCACCTAACCCTCCAAGTTAGAACTTTTCACCTAGCCCTCCAAGCTAGGACTTTTCACCCAACTCTTCCGGATTAGGACTTTCCAAACCTAGCCCTCCAAGCTAGGACCTGACCCTCTAAGCCAGGACTTTTTCACCTAATTCTCCAAGATGGGAATTTGTACCTAACCCTCCAAGTTAAGACTTTTCACCTAGCCCTCCAAGCTAGGACTTTTCACCCACCTCTTCCGAATTAGGACTTTTCACACACCTAGCCCTCCAAACTAGGATTTTCCATACCATGTCTGATCCCCGACCAGGACTTAATCATAATCATCATAATCAACATAATCAACCTGAACTAAAATCGGTGTCAACGCCAAAATAACAATCAGGGCCAGACTGCATCAACATGGACTAGTCTGGGTTATTGATATCAGTTGTGGTTGACCAGTACCTGCTGTTGTTGATTAGTATTTGTTGTGGTTCACTAGCTAAATTTGGGGACCAAATTTTTATTAGTGGGGGAGAATGTTGAAAATTGAAAATTTTAAAGGGCTTAGTTGTAATTTTCCAAACTTAGAGGTCCTTTATATAAAATTGCTTTAAAAAAACTATTTAAAAACCCCTAAATTCCCTCAGCCCGTGCCCTAACTCACCCGAACCCCTCTTCCCTCTCCTCTGCCCTGATAATTCTCGAATCAACCCGACGCCGCCTGCGGTTTCTTCTCGACGCTCCATCGCACCGACCGCCGCCGCCACTCGCCGCCCGAAACCGGCGACCTCGTGATCTTTCACATCCCTCGCGCAACAGTCGTTCTCTCCGGCGCACATGCCAGCGGCGCCAAGCGCCCCTCTCCTGATCGCGCCATCACCCTCGTGCGATCCAGTCGTGCCGCAGCTTCTCCACGTTGCGATCACAAGGCTAATACCCAGGGTTCCCTTTCTCCTTCATAGCTCTCACGGGTTTTCACAGGTTTTCCTTGACCCGTTGCCGGCCGCCGCAGCTTCATCCCGTGCCGGCCATCGTTGAGGTAAAGATTAAGGGTTGGGGGCAGTGTGTTTGATTGTTCTTGTTGTGTTCTTGGTTTTTTTGCCGTGAGGTGTGGGTTTTGGTTTCTTTAGTCTACCGTGAGCAACCAAGGTAAGGTTTATATGTTTAGCAATAATTTTTGGAGGTGTTTTGTATGGCTTTGTTTTGGGATTTCTGACCTATTGATGCGGCTATCGTGAACCACAGTTGTGGGTTAGGCAGTTGTGATTAGGTTGATGTGTTAATCAAGTGTATATTGATAGTGGTTTGGGTTGGTTGGAATGGTAATGATACCATACGATTTAATTGGATTTTGGGAGTTAACATCAAGTTGCCGTGAGGTCCATGGTGTGAAGGTTTAATAAGGTCTGTGTGTGGTTAGGTTAGTATCATGTGTTAGGTTATGCTAATGCATGAGTTATGGAAATCTTGTAGGAGCTTTTCCTTTTGATCAATGTGGTTGAGTCTAGCTGATGGGTGTGGTTCTTTGAAGAGTTAAGTTTAGTTTTTAACTTCCTTAAGGTTAGAAGTTTAACTTAATGATCTAATCTTGTTAAATGGTTTTAGAAGGAACCCAGAGTTGTTTAGATTTAATTAAACATATGTTGCAAAAGGGATTTATCCTAATTTTATTTTATGTGTAGTTTAACTACTTTTAGTAATTGGTATAAATAGCTAAAGTTTATCATTGATACAGGACCTTGACTTTGGACTCACGTTGTGGATCGTGAGAGGTTCTGTTCGTATATGTTCTACATAAAAGACGGGTACTTCTCCTTTGTACTCGAGTAGTTTCTTTTACCTTAAAGCATGACTATTTTAATCAAATAGGTTGCTTGACCTTATTCTTTGTTGTTTGTTATTTTAACATCGCCGTTAATACTTATTCTTCGTTGATCTTCGAGTATTTCAAATTCGTATCTGTATAGTCCTCTATTGGTTTTCTGTTCTGTAAAGTACCTCTTGTACGCAAGTACTTAGAAGTCCATTAAACACAAATATGTTTATTTGGCATTAGAAATACCCTACCTAGTAGTGTAGGTGCATAATCGTTGGTTTTCGATTTTCGGTTGGATGTATTGATGCATCGTTTACTTGTTGGATTTTGGTTGCATCATTGTTTCTCCGATTGTTCGTGCATCTTGTAGCATGCACCATATCTGCACGTTGCATACTAACGACTGTTAGGCTTCCATATGGTTAAGCCGTCGTTAGTCATTTTGTTGCTTGATTCACTCAACCATTTGTTGTCGTAGTAGTTGTTAAAGTGCGAGCATCTGTCTTGTTATACCACACATGTTGCAGTTGTAGGCAAGCAGTGACACCCTCACCGTTGTTTTTCGAGGGATACTGTAGCTGTTGATAGCTCCCCCTATGTATCGGGGTCTGGAGTGTTGACTCCCCAGCATCCTGTCCACTCAATCACACCTTCTGTGGTATTTGTTGTTAGAGTGCGTACAGTTGTCACAGCCCTACCCACTCGGTCACACAGATGGGATGTGTTGGCGGCTTGACTAGCGTCAGGGGTGACACATGTCATTGCATCATGTGCATACGTATTTCGTTTATGCATTTTCCTGTGATTGTTGCATTTATATGAGCTATAGTTGTTGCACTTGATTGACATGTATATCTTGGTTTTAGTATTGTTGTGTTGTTTTATACATGCTTAGTTGCTATTCGAATTTTATACCATGTCGTTTTACATATGTTATGCATGATTAGGTATTCTTATATTTCTTATGGACTGTACTCTATTGATTCTCTACTTAGTTATCCTTTATTATGCCATGCGTATTGTCTACTCATATACCCGCAGAGTCCGTCTGGACTCACCACCGTTATCTCCCATTTTTGTTTCAGGTAGCAAGTAGATATTTTGCTTGGAGCCAGGAGATGATCCAGTTGCCAGCCCCTCAGTCCCTCAGTTCCACCGGGTCATTTTATTTGGAGTTGTTTCAGAGTTGATTCTCCGTAGTTTCTCAAATTCCGCATTTTATTTTCTATCTAGTATGGTTTTGACTGATTTGTAGTAATGTCTTATTGGTCGGGTTTGTTCGTTGTGGAGTTTCTCATTGGTTGTGGTTTCTTTTATGCCTGAGGTGGCTGAGCCATCCATTATCTCTTTTGTTGATATAAAAACTACATGATGATATTTTTATTTCTGTTATGATGGCTGAGCCATCTTTTATGATGAGAGTATATGTATATTTGCCCCAACTTGTCCGCCGTACAGGGGAGATGTTGTCCGATTTTCGAGTAAGCATGTGCCTCTGGGACCGTGACAATTTTTTATTAAAAATTTGGTCCATTTCTCGATTTATACGTGTCATCCTTGCGCAGGGGCCATGCTAATCTTCTCTGTATCATTCTAATTTTATCTTGGCTATCAGGATTCATAAACTCTAGTACTTAACCTGGAGGTCTAGAGTTCGAATCCTGAGGAAGACAAAAATCCACTGGCCAGGGGTGGGAAGACCTAGTGAGTAACGGCACGGCCGGCCAGGTTATTAGGCCACCAAAATGAGATTTGGCCGCTAGGTTGTTGGGCCGCCAAATGAGATTTGGCCGCCAGGTTGTTTTTGGGCCACCAAAATGAGATTTGACCGTTAAAGGGGCCGAGTGGCCGTGTCGTTACAAGCAATATTTGAAAATCAACTATTAATTCAATAATTAATATCTTGTTCTACATCAAGAACCATGAAACCATTTATTACATAACCACATCCAATTAACACGGAGTTAATACGAAGTTCCACGCAACGACTGAAAAAATTTATACAATAGCCTAAATCAAGAAGACTAGTTACAGAAATTAGATTTCGTCGAATCTCAGGAGCATATAGGACATCATGTGGAAACAAGGTACGCCGTCTAATACGAAGTTCCACGCTCTGATACCATTGTTTTTTTTAATTCATCTGAACGGAACTGTAGGTTTCGTTTTTTATCCACCGACATCTATTGCTGCTGCCGACTTGCACCCATACGACCTCCATTGCGATGCAGACGTCGGCCAAGGGAGAGGACCAACACCAGAATCAGTCCCAGCGATAGTCAACTCCGTCACAATTTTTTCACCGCGACGAACACGGTTAATCGCTAGCGTGCAACACAGCCGAGTGGGATCGTCGGTTTGCGATGCTAACAATCAGTTTACGGATTCAGAAAAAAGTTCACCGACACAAAGTCGCGATTTTCAGGCGAAGTAATTTCATGCTACTTAGAACCTTACGGCTCTTATACCATTGTTGATCTAAAGCATGAAATCGAGAAATAAAATTCTGCAAATACGTAAACACTTACAGGAGTTCTCGCTCGTCCTTCGCTCTTTCGTGCTCGTCGTCGGAAGAACGATCACACGTAGATCGGAAAGTTCTTCGGCTTCTACAAACCAAATCCCACCGAGTTGGATGTTTCCTTCTCGAATTTTTCTTGCATCTTTCTTGGACGCACCCCCTCCCCTTTTATAGTAGAGGATCCAAGAAGGGAAGGGGGAAAAGAAGTGGAGACGTGGGATGAGAAGTGGACACCCCACGTCTCCCACTTCCTACATATAGAAGGGTCTTTCACTTTCAATTGTTTTATGTACACACTTAACGATTGATAATACATTTTATATCCTTGATGATATTATGGTTTTTCTTTCAAACAATATCGTTTATCCTTGAACATGTGTCTGCAGGTTTGTTCTTTTTGTTGGACGAGTTTCTGATGATCACATGCAATTGCAGCTCCTCGAGAGTTGTTGTTAAATAAAGAACCATTTCCTTTGCCCACCCCAGGCGTCTTCAATCTTGATCAGATCAACTCGCTCACCGTCTACACTTTAGTATCAGATAATGGTATGTTCTTTAACATCAATATAAATCAACGATCCACTTGAACTTCCCACATGCCATCTTTGCTTGCAGCTTTGACATTCGAGGATCTTGGCATTATTCCTCACAAAATGAAGGGTTTTCCCATCGAGTATCTTATCTGGACCAAATGACGGCACTACTGCCTTCCGAAAAGCAAAAGGAATATATTAGCATGGCTAGATAACAAACAGATCTTTAAGATGAAGATTTGTTGCAATCGCGTTTTGTTAGCTGTGGCAAAATTTTCTGTTTGGTGACAGATATCGAACTCGAATCAAGCAGTATCGGACATCATTTCCCTGGGTGATACCTGTCTAGCTCCATCAATAAATTTTGATTGAAAATTATTGATGAACGTAAGTTATTTAAATTTCTTTAAACTTGTAACTCCTAGAAAAGAGTTGAGCGAGAAAAAATAGATATGATATCAAAAGTTAATTGTGATTGAGAAACAAAGTGGGTATGGTATTGGGATTTCAAGACTTCAAACGGCTTGGTCTCCGGATACTAAGACCCTGATTTAGCTTAAAGTTAACATCATAGTGGTGTATCTCCGAAGAACCTTAAATAAATAATGGATAATACTGTATTACTAGTGTTACGTTCTTTCATAAATCTATTCCACACAACGATGAATACTACAAATATCATTTGTTTACATTGTATTTTTTCACATTACAGATTAATTTTACAAATAGTAACAAATACGATATTTATATTACTAAATCTTTAACTATCTCCTTCTACCAAATTCAATCTTGCTTCAAAGTTTTCTTTCAGCACCAATGTTCAATGCCGCTCTTGAATATATTACAACAACACTCTCATTTTTTACTTGTCTTTTTATAATTCTGGCAAACTACAAGAAGAGCTATGGAAAACAATCTCGCTAAATTATGGAAAGAGATTGGTGATGATATTTGTTTATAACACTAGGAAGAGGTATATACGGATGGAGCTCAAGGTCACGTAATAGATGATTAACGAAGTTTTTTTCAATCTCGGCCAATTGGTTCGGTTCTATGGAAATTTCCTATCGATCACCAGGATAAATCGAGAAGTGTTCGTGATGGGCGGTCTAGAAGTCCAGTATCCCAGAATTCGCTCCTAATTGGGAAGAAAATTTTTTACAAATGTATCATAGTTAGGGATCGAACCGCAAATATATGAGATAACGATTAATCATCCACCGTTGCATAATAATCCGGAATGGGACGGTGAGGTGATGTACATCTGATCCGAATCAGAGAAATAATTTTGGAATTATATTTTATTAAAATATGATTTGGATGCATTAATTAAAAATGACGTTTGAAAAGTGACGAGAGGAATAAAATGAAAAAAAATCAAATACATACATATGTCTTTTAATAATTGTTCCGAAAAGAATCGACGTCGATGACACGTCATCGAAGATCAACCCATGTGGATGCCGGGGGGAGGAGAGGAATGTCGCACCCTGCGAGATCAATACGAGCGTTAGAGGGACATGCCAGAGGTTGTCCGGCGGAGTCCACTCCGACGCTCAAGTCAGTGTCTTGGTGAGGAAAAGGAGCAGCAAGTAGGAAAAATGTAAGAGCAACAGAGATGCATTCCCCCTACCAGAGAGGTTGGACTATCTTTTATACCTACGGCGGTAGACTGGGTGCCCCTTTTGACCGGTGCCACGTCTCCACGATTTATGCATGCCACGTCCTCCTCCCCTTTCGGCGATTACTGGATAATCTTTGAAACGGTCTAAGGCGTCATTATATTTCGACCCGTTGCGATTAAGGGTCATGGTAATTCCGTGCTAGCAGGGATGCTTATCCATAGATTCACTAGAGAGGGGGAGAGTCATTATTTGATGTCGAAGATAGCTTGGGCTCCGCTTCTCCGAGGTGGTCTCGGGGTCGTCTGGCCCGGAGTGATTGCGGGCGTTATAGCTCCCGAGGTGGTCTCGGGACCCCACATCCCGGGGTGATCCCGGGAGGGATCTTCTGGTTGACTCCCCAGGACTTGTCTCCCGAGGGGGACCCTAGAGGCACCCCTTCCCGAGAGTGTCTCGAGGGCTCTAAAAAAAGGGGTCCCTACGACTCATTGTCTGTTGCCCACAAAGCTTCTTCATCCCACGTGTCTGCTACGAGCTATTCAACCCTATCACAAGTCCCTCCCTTCAAGTCTGATCGAAAGAAGAGTGACTGACTGATCGGACTAGTGCGACGGTGAAGAAGCTTAGTTCCTGCGGGTCCTCAAACCCATTACGGTTCCTTCTAGTGGTTGCCAGGGACCCTTAGGGGGTTGTGTCAAACCCCTATGAAATTTCCCCTTAGTTTTACCCTTCCCGAAGGGCTTCTGTGGCTTTCGAGGTATCATAATGATACCTGTCCCTCCATTATAAAGAAGCGTGACTTTCTTTGATGGCGACAGAGTAGTCCCGCGAATGCCTCGTCGCCACGTGCTTCAACGGTCATCTCCTCGACTTCTTTCTAACGTGTGCCGCTATAGCTGGCTCACGTCAGGCGACTGCCCCTGGGGCAACACTGATACGGCGGTTTCTTGCTTTCCACGTGTGACTTTCCCCATGCGGGTGGCTTCCTGGGTATAAGAAGGGAAGGCGAAGACATTCGACCAACTTCTGACTTCGTGGCTGGGTGCACCTCGTCTTCTTCTTATTCCCTAGGGACTCTCTTGAACGTAAGTAGTTTGTCCCTTCCCCGTCTCTTAGGGATCATGGAAGGCTACCGAGTGGAATGGTATGAGTCTATCTCTTCGAGAGTGGGGCCGGAGGCTCTGCAGGCAGCTATCGAGGCCTACGGAATCTCGGCCGAGACAGCGGTGGTTATCTCCCAAGGCAGACCAGACACTAGTGGAACCTCCCGCAGGCATGTCTACATCCTTCTTAGGGCAGGTGGAGTTATGACTCCGTTTCTCCATTCCCCCTTTCTTTGTGAGTATAGCCGCCTATTTCGATATACCTCTACATAAGATGGCTCCTAATGCCTTCGCTCAGATGGGAGGGGTGTATATTGTCTTCAAGCTCTTTGACCTCCCTCTGACCCCCCATCTTTTTCATTCTTTCATTGTCCCGATTGGTTCCAGAGGGGTCTTTAGCTTCTTGGCCAGACTGGGCCATAGATTTTTAGGTGGGTTTCCTTCTCCATACAAAGGGTGGAAGGAGAAGTTCTTCTTCATCCGCCTGCCCACGTTGCCTTTTAGTCCTCTCCATTGGGTAGAGGCCCTCCCGACTCCTCCTACTTTAGGAGAGTTTCTCCAGTGTTCTGCGTACCAGCGTGCTAGGAATATACTCTCCGGCATGGAGTTCAGCATCCTGGGGCTGGTGCAGAGTGAGGAGCTTATGTTCCGAGCGGGCCTTAGCCCCAAAGTGACCCAAATCAGCCTCCGCCTCGGTATGTTTGTCTTTTTCGTCAATGCCTGTTAATTCTAACTGATGTTTCCTCGTTTGTCGATTGCAAAGGAAGTCATGTTTGCCAATGTAATGAGCCGCCTTATCAAGTGGGAGGAGGCCAACAAGGAGGTGCTGAATCCTCCCCCGACCGTTCCTGATGTACCTCCCATCCTTGTCGAGTCTGGGGGGGGGGACCGTTGGCCCGTCCCGTGGGCCTGCCTCGCCCGAGAGGGTAGAGGCCACTATTAAACCCCCGTGGGTGGCGAGCCAAGGCCCCTCTGATCAACGGGTTAATCTGGTAGTAGATCTTCCTTCTGGGGGTGGCTCTCACCCGATGGTTGTTCGTCCAGAGGGGGTTAACAAGGGGTCCTCTTCTCCCAAGGCTCCTCCAATACCCCAGTCCGCTGGTCGGCAGAGGCGACGACTTCCAAAGGGCTTGGGCCCCAGATGGAAAAAGTTGTGCTCCAAGGGTCCCGACCTCCTGCCTTCAGCGTTTGAGGAGGCCGCTTCTTCCTCCGAGGAGGGAGCTTCTGTTCTTGAGTCTTCTCCTGTCCCTTCGGTCGCGACTCCGTAGACGGTCGTCACCACACCTAGCTTTTCCTCCACCGACCCGGCCGAAGCTTCGAAGGGTAAGGAGGTACTGCGTACTCAATACCGGATGAAGCTTGACCACCAAAAGGAGGTTGGATGCAGCATTGGAGGCTTCCATGCAATCCCCCCCCCCCCCCCCCCCCCCCCCCCCCCCCGCGTGAAATTGAAGGACGTTCCGCCCGAGGGGGCCTTGTCCGAGGGGACTTCCAACTCGGAGGAGGGCGACGCTGGCCCCTCCAGCCTGACACTTGAAGCTCCTGTTGTTCAGCGACTTCCTTCTCGCCGGAGCTCGCTGTCGTTCGAGGGACGGGATAACCCATCAAGGTCCCCAGGAGGGGCAGTCAGGATAGGATGTCGGCTGAGTTGGGACGGCTGCAGTGCGCCCATGAAGCTGTTGATGCTGAGCTTCATGCCCTTTGTGTTGCTAAAGCTTCTATCTCTACGGAGGCCAAAGCAGACTTCAAGGCGAAGTTCTTGGAGTCGGATGAATTCCATGCCATCATCGCCGACCAGGTGGTGAAGCGCTTGCAGCAAGGCTTCCACGAGGCGATCGATCAATTGAAGAGGGATCAATTTCTGCCGCCCAATGCTGACCCGTGTTTGTGAGTGACGGCCGAGTCGAGGAAGGACCTCCTCCTGAGTACCCAGAGTTGTAGGATCACCCGTTTACCAAGGAGTTGGGCCCTGTTGTAACAATTTCGATTAACATGACTCTTCTATTTTGTGCATGTTCTTAGACCTGGTTCCATGTGTCGAGTGTCTTTGCAGCGAAGCCTCAGGAAAATAAAAAGATAGAAGCTTTTCCCGAGATCGATCTCGGGTACGGATCTCCCGTGATAACCTTGTTGGGCCCCTCTCAATCCTTTTCTCTTGGCGGAGGGTGGTTCTCGAACCGTCGCCTCTGTGCCACATGCAACGTTTTGAATGGACTCATAAAGAGTTGCGGGTTCCTAGGCATGGTGAAGGCATGTTGACCGATGCAACACTTCAGAGTTGTCGTCCGTTGTTGTTCCCACGCCATGCCTGCATTAAATGCACAGAGAGGCAATAGTCGCTATAAATAGGGGGAGAAGGATGTACTATCTTCTACATTCATGCCGCCTTCTTCATTTTTCATGGCGAGATGCCGGTGTCTTCTCCTCCACCCGTTTTCGCAGCCGGAGCCCTTAACACCGCCAGAGAGGGTAGCGGAGATGCGATAGCGTTTCTGGCCGGGGGGCTCAGTGAAGGTGGAACTTCGTGCCACACATTCCTTACCAGGGAGCATGGCGAAGATGATGTCCAGGGTCTCGCTGAAGATCCTGGTGGAGGTGAGACTCCGGGATTATCCTAGGAGTCCAGAATAGACGTTATATGACCCGCCAGGGTGCATGGCGGAGATGACATAGCCTAATGGTTGCCTCCCCTTGGGCAGCCCCGTCTGCCACAAACGCTATCCTCTTTTGAATCCTCTTTTCCCCAAGTTTTGGGGATCGGATGGTGTTTGCAAGGGATGGTGAGGTAGCATCACCGAGAGGGGAGCTTTCTCTGTTAAGGCAATTCTCCTTTGCGTCTTGCCGGTACCCGGAGAGAAATTATAGTTGCTGCTCCCTTCTCTCCTTCCTTTTGAATGTTGTGTCGAATGCCTCTTGCTGCCTTCATGTGTTACCTCAGGCGTCCTGGTCTGTCGATGGTTACTCGGTCGAAGATTCAAGAACTCCAACCATAACGTGTGGGGCTCCCCGCCTGCCGGCCATTGGAAGACGGTTTCGAGTCAAGGGACTCTGCGGGGGATGCTGCAGTGGTGAAGAAAGCCCGAGCGGCGGGGTGCTTCCCTTTACTAGCTATTCTCACTGTATCTTGATATTTCTCGGAGATGTTGTACTTCATGTATTTTTTGTATAAATAAAACAAGATTTTTGGTACCTCGTGTAGGTGTACGCCTGTATTGCGTTAGTATTTTTCCTTTTAGTCGGGTACGCCATATCATCTTTGCTTCTGTAGCGTTTATGTGTCCCGGGCACTCAATAGATCGCAAGGCCTCCTGGTTTTGTATACATAGTCGTGCATAGCAGCTCAGACCAAGCCTAAGTACCTCGGGGATCCGCAGTACCACGAGGTATTAGGGTTTTATCCTTGGTGGGGCGTAGCAGCCCAGACCAAGCCTAAGTACCCCAGGCATCCGCAGCACCGTGAGGTATTAAGATTTTTATCCTTGTTGAGGCGTAGCCGCCCGGACCAAGCCTAACTACCCCGGGCATCCGCAGTGCCGCGAGGTATTAGGGTTTTGGGTACTTGGTCGAGCGTAGCAACCGAGACCAAGCCTAAGTACCCCGGATATCAGCACCACCACCAGGTATTAGGGTTTTTATCCTTGGTGGGGCGTAGCAGCCTAGACCAAGCCTAAGTACCCCGGGCATCTGCAGCACCGTGAGGTATTAGGGTTTTGGGTACTTGGTCAGGCGTAGCAACCCAGACCAAGCCTAAGTGCCTCGGGCATCTGCAACACCGCGAGGTATTAGGATTTTTATCCTTGGTGGGGCGTAGCAGCCCGGACCAAGCCTAAGTACCCCGGGCATCCGCAGCGCTGCGAGGTATTAGGGTTTTGGGTATTTGGTCGAGCGTAGCAACCGAGACAAGCCTAAGTACCCCGGGCATCCGCAGCACCACGAGGTATTAGGGTTTTGGGTACCTGGTCAGACGTAGCAACGACACCAAGCCTAAGTACCTCGGGCATCCACAGCATCGCGAGGTATTAGGGTTTTATCCTTGGTGGGGCGTAGCAGCTTGAAGAAGGCATCTTCCTTTATTCCTTGAATTTGCTACAAGGCAGCAAAAAGACACAGAGGGATACACAAGATATAATGCAACTCTTACCGGGACCAGAAGGGTCAGAGACAGCTGCCTGGTCTGGTCCCCCTGAGCCTTTGGTCCCTCTCACTCTGTGCACGACCACCTCCATCAGCTAGCCTTCAAGGAACCTTGAGTTCTTCCGGGAATCTGCTCTGACTTCCCCGCTGTAGCACCGCCGGGACACCAGCTAGTCTTCTTTGACTTCAACCACTCGATCACCTATGGGGAATTTTATCTTCTGGTGGTAGACGGAGACCACCTGTTAAATTCGACACTTTTGATTAGGTCCCGGTAATTTTCGGAGGATTACCAGATAGGTTCCGGGGTTTCCGAGTCCTCGGACACAAACTTAGGGACCAAAATGTATTAGAACAAATAGTTTCAAGGGTTAATGAGTACATATCTTAAACCCTAGGGGTGGTCTTGCAATTAGATGGAAGTTTGTTGGACTAAAGTGCAAAATAGCCCAACTTAAATGCCTTAACCTAATCCGGCCGAATACCCTCACTTCACTCGAGCAGCTTCCTCTCCCGATCGAGAGCCGACACCCATTTCCTTCCACTGCCGGCTTGCTCCGCGAGCCCTAGCCGCAGGCCGACGCCACCATCGCCACGTTCGTCCTCCACGCTCCGAAGACCATTCTCCTCCACACGGAACCGACGAGCCCTAGCCGGAACCTTTGCTTAAGGTCGACCCGGTGAGACTCTCTCCTCTTGCTGCCGACCCCAACTTGGCGCACGCGAGTCTCAGCTTTGGTTTCACTTTCACCATCTGAAATCGACACCGAGGGTGATTGTACCCTATGGTTTGACTGAGAGATCTGGAAGCCACAGCAGAAACTTTCTGGCAATTTGCGACTTGGAGCTTGAGGTAGGGATGTAATCGATTTGTGTGTTGATTGATTTGCCCTCTTATTGGAGTAGAAGAGGTAGTTGTTGGGGATTGTTGTGCACCAGTTCATGCCATTGGAATTTCGATTCTTCTTCTGTTCTGAATCGATTTTGTTTAGGATTGGGTCTATTTGACGTTGGTCGTGAGCTGTGGAGGGATAGTTGCTGTGATTCCAACCACTGATCTCGTGTGCTCTGCCTTGATCAGATACATGGAGGAAGATTGTGGGAATTATCATCTACTGACCTAGCTATATTTCTGTGCTAGTGTAGTCGTGGAGTGTGGGAGATCCTTGCCGTGAATGGTGTAAGGTGAGCCCTAACCACATCTTAGTTTTCTCCTTTGTAATGAAATGGTTACGGAAACTGAGATGTGAAACTATTATGGGTGGCTAGTTTATTTCAGTTGATCAGTTTGTTGATTTACTGGAAGAGGAAACTATGGGTTAATTGTAGACTGAACCTAAATTAGAAAACCTAATCCCAAACCAGACGAGGAGTAATCATTTAATTTGGGTTAATTAAATGAAATACGAGGATTAGGTTAACTCTAATATGATTTAGGGACTTGTTAGCTAGCTACTATCTTTGTGATAGCTAATTAAATACATCCTTGATACAGGATCTTGATTTGGATTTATTGTTGCTGATTATTGACGGGTGGTTCTTTCTTCTTGTGATACAGACTTCCACTCTTGGAGGCGGGTACTTCTTGCTTGTATCTGTAGATCCACTTTATCTTTATGCATGGCTAGTTATTTATGCAGTAGGCATGATATTGACCTTTATCTGCTACCGTTTTGTTATCCTGCTTGATACTTATGCTTGACCTTGGATATGATCTAAATTTTCTTCTATACAGTCTCGTTTATTTGTTATATGATTCTGTATAGCATTTGTATGAGCATGAGTATGTGGATAGGTATTAGCATACCATTGTATGGTTGTATTGGTTGATTCTAGTCATATTTGTACGTGTGTCTAGATATGGACTGATTGGGTTATTGTGGTATGTCACCTGATATTGTATTGATTGATCCTAGTCATACTTGCACGTGTGTCTGGATATAGGATTGATTGGGTTATGATGCATACATATGACCTATGCATGATAGGTTGAGTTATGTGTCGATGACCTGGTAGGGGTTGCATGTGTTAGTCATGCACCATACCTGCACTGTTGCATGCCGGCGATCAGCGACTCCCTTGTGGTTGAGCTTAATCGTCTTCCGGCACATGATATGCACACACGGCCACTCATAGGTTAGTGGATACCGCTGGGTGTGTGCATTTGCTCTGTACTGCTCCGCTCGTCCACTCATGGGTAGTGGTTTCGGAGCGTGGTAGCAGGCAGGGATCCCTTCTCTTACCATAGACCAGAGAAGATGAGAGAGATATCTCCCCCATATATACATGGGGCGGAGTGTTTACTCCACCAGCATCTTGTCCACTCAGTCACTCAGGAGCAGTGATGGCAGAGTGCGGACAGTGTCACAGATCTATCCACTCGGCCGACACAGTATCGCCTGTCTCGGTGGCTTGACTGGTGTTAGGGGGTGACCATGACATTGCATCATGTGCATATGATGCATTTATGCATTGATTGTGTTTGCTGTATTTACTTGCTGCACTTGTTTGACATGCACATACAGGATGTACTTTTGGTATGGTTTGTTGACCCTGCACTTACTCGTATGGTACGAGTCCTATTATGATCATGATAGACTGATTTCTAGTATGTACAGTCCTTTATTATTTCAGTTATGCATACTTCTGATATTATTATGGAGACTGTATCCTGTTGTTTCTTTATAGCTGCTTTAGCTACTTTTCTGCCATGCATATCTTTCTATATACCCGTGAGTCCACTTGGACTCACCACCCGTCGTAATATTTTTGTTTTCAGGTTGATAGCTCGCCGAAAGAGCCCAGTTGCCAGTCCCGGGTCCCCACGACTCCATTTGGATGGATGCTTCCACTGGTTTTGTTTTCTTTGATAACATAGTCTACGTTTTGTATTCGTTTCATATATCGTGGGCTTGTATTGGATTTATTCGTACGGTATTGTATTTTTGAGTCCTCTGTTGAACTTTGTGCTTGTGGTTTTGCTACGCACCTGCCCAGGGGGCAGCTCAGGTGAGTTTATATTTCCAGTATAGAGTGTTTCATCATCTTATGCTTTATATATATATTTGTTTTGAGGCCTGAGGCCATTTTATATCTACATGGGTTTATGTGTATGTGTAAATTGTCCGCCGGACAGGGGAGATGCTGTCCGATTTTATATTGGATCAGCGGCTCCATTGGTCTCAGGGCGTGACACCACCGCCTGGAAAACGCTGAGCGCCGGCCGACCCAGGATGGCATTGTAGGAGGAGGGAGCGTCCACCATCAGGAAGGGAGTCCTCCTGGTCCTTTCCAGCCTATCGCTGCTCAGCAAGAGTGACAGGGTGATTTGCCCTACCAGCTGCACTCGATACCCCTGAAGCCGAACAGTGGGGTCGTGACCGGGAGCAGTTCATCTTTGTCGATCTGCATCTGGTCCAAAGCCACCTTGTACAGGATGTTCAAGGAACTCCCCGTGTCCACAAAGATGTACGATCACTAAGGCGTCTTCGTGGGGAGCTTCTACTTCTTCCAAGTCGGCTGACCCAAAAGATATTGTGGGGTCGGGCTCTTGACTCCGACTTGTCTCAATGGAGTAATTTTCCAATCGACGGGTATGAGACTTCCTGGCTCGGTGGGAATCCCCTCCAGTGGGTCTTCCGGTGATGACTCCCACATGCCCCGAGGGGGGGGCCACACAAAGGGGCCTTGCCCTTTTAAGGATCCCTTTATAAAGAGAGGGATCTTCTGGGGCCGGGTCCCCGACTCCTTCCTCGCGATTGTGATCTAGACCGATGTCGTGCCTCGTTTTCTCCCGTCTATTGCCGCCGAGGGGAGAAGCTTCGCCGTGGGGACTTTCAACGATAACATGATTTATTCCACTTTCTCCGAGTTTTGGTGTCCGCCTACTCACCAAATTTCTTCTTCAACGCGTGACACACCTCAGTGGAGTGTGTGGTACTGCCATGAAACCCGCAGTACTTCAGCTCAGCAAGTCATCAAAACTGGCGGGAGACTTCTTTACCAAGGATGCAAGTCCTTGGGTGCAAGCGCTGACAAGTATCTCAGACATGGCGCTGGGCACGTCTTAGGCAACCCTGTTGAACCGCTGGTTGTACTCCTTAAGCGGTTCTGGCTTCTACTTGAGGGCGAACAGATTGAGGGTCGTCTTCTGATAACGACGGCTATTGGCAAAGTGGTGGAGGAAGGCGGTTCTAAACTCTGTGAAGGAGTTGATGGAACTTGCTGGTAGCCTTTGGAACCACCGTTGAGCTGCTCCAGATAGGGTATTCAAGAACACCCGACACTTTACACCGTCAGTGTATTGGTGCAAAAGTGCAACGTTCTCGAACTTACAGACGTGATCCTCAGGGTCTGTTTTCTCGTCATACTCGGGGATCCCCGGCCCCCTGAATTGCTTCGGCATGGGGTCTTTAACAATCTCCGATGAGAAGGGTGTAGAGGGGTCGTGTCGCTACATTAAAAAGACGCCTTTTTAATGTAGCGACACAACCCCTCTAGCCCCATCAGGTGGCTCTCTAAGCCGTGTCCTACGACCTTCCCACCCCTGGCAGTGGGTTTTTGCTTTCCGTAAATTCGAACCTTAGACCTCCAGGACAAGTTCAAAGGTTCCTTGAATCTGGTAGCCAAGCTCACTTGGCTACCAGATTCAAGGAACCTTTGAACTTGTCTTGGAGGTCTAAGGTTCGAATCTGGGGAAGGCAAAAACCCACTGCCGGGAGTGGGAAGACCGTAGGGTCGCCAACCTAAAGGGTTGCCTGTGGGGACCAGAGAGGTCGGGGCCGCTACAAAGGGCGTAGTGGGAATTTTGTGAGAGGCCTTAGGTTCCTTTCTTCTTCCTTGTCCTTCCTCATGCCTATGAGCGCTGGAGGTTACAGAGTGGACCTTCTCGATATCCTCAGGAGAGTCTCTTCGGGGACCTAGGGCTGCTCCATCTCGTCGGCCCACTGGTGTGACAGATCTCCGCGAGTACGAGACGGAGACTCTGGGGATCTCCTCTCGCGCAGGAGCCCCTCTCGAGCGCTTCTTTGTCAGTGTTGGCCACCAAGCGATCTAGTTGTTGGGACCGGGTGCATGTTGACATGGATACAGGTTCGTACTTTTAAAATTAATTACGTGCAGCGGAAGGTTTAGCATAAATAATTTCTCTAATTATTTAACCACACATCTAAGCATGCAATTTTATCTTGTGTAGACATGATCATATATTTAAAATTTTGCAGAAACATAAACTAATTTACGTATTACCTCGCGTAACTCGAAGGAAGGGACGAGATCCAACCGTAAGCGTCCCTTGGAAGCTCCGCCTCTATTCGCGTCCACGCCGAGTATCTTTGGGATGACTTTGCAAAGCCACGAGTTTCGTGTTCTCGAGAACTACTAGATTCTCCGAGAACGCGACGAGAAAAACCAAGAGAGAAGTCAGAAGACTAACCTCGCAAGGAGTGGTTAGTCTTCCGACTTCTCTCTTGGTTTTTTTCGTCGCGTTCTCGGAGAATCTAGTAGTTCTCGAGAACACGAAACTCGTGGCTTTGCGAAGTCATCCCAAAGATACTCGGCGTGGACGCGAATAGAGGCGGAGCTTCCAAGGGACGCTTACGGTTGGATCTCGTCCCTTCCTTCGAGTTACGCGAGGTAATATGTAAATTAGTTTATGTTTCTGCAAATACACAAACATGTATACTCAAATAGTGAATATTCATTTATTAAAATAAATGATTACAATCATAAGGCGATTGCCTTAGGACACTTCTCTCATATCACTAACACTAGTTCCTCCCTAGTAAGAATAATGGGTTGTCCTTCTTGTCTTGCCATCGGTGCTCCTTCAGGTGCTTTGTTGGATTCCCACAGACGACGCCAAATTTGTTCCGGAAGGAATCGACGTCGACGGCACATCACCGAAGATCAACCCACGTGGATACCGGGGGGAGGAGAGGAACATCGCGCTCTGCGAGATCAACACGAGCGTTAGGGGGACACGCCGGAGGTTGTCCGGCGAAGCCCACTCTGACGCTGAAGTCACTGACTCGGTGAGGAAAGGGAGCAGTAAGTAGGAAAAATATAAGAGCAACAGAGAGTGCATCCCCCCTACCAGAGAGGTTGGACTACCTTTTATACCTACGGCGGCAGACTGGGTGCCCCTTTTGACTGGTGTCACATCTCCGCGATTTATGCCACGTCCTCCTCCCCTTTCGGCGGTTACTGGATAATCTTTGAAATGATCTAAGCCGTCATTATATTTCAACCCGTTGCAACATTTAAGGGTCATGGTAATTCCGTGCCAGCGGGGATGCTTATCCATAGATTCGCGAGGGAGGGGGAGAGCCGATATTTGATGTCGAAGGTAGCTTGGGCTCCACTTCCCCGAGGTGGTCTCGAGGTCTTCTGGCCCGGGTGATCGCGGGCGTTATAGCTCCCGAGGTGGTCTCGGGACCCCACCTCCCGGGTGTTGAGGCAATCGACCCTGAGATGATATGGAGGATCATAGGGTTTTGATGTGTGTGGGCAATATAATTAAGTTAGGGTTTATTATGTTCTCATATGTGTACATGAGTGTTCAGGTGTACAGGTACACATGGACTTGGTTGATATCTTCGGGTGAAGGATGGCATGGAGGCAAGCTGGAGGTTTGCGTGCGCATCCGAGGGACTGTTGATAGTAGGGACGATGAGCCGAGGGACGCAGTCTTCGAGGCGTACGTGAAGGATGACATGGAGGCAAACTGGAGGATTGCGTGCGCATCCGAGGGACGAGGGCCGAAGATGAAGAAGGCGTTAAGGCAACAATCGAGGCTGCTGGTGAAGAGTCAACTGGGTTGTGAGGGTCTGAGTATGAGTGATTGTACTCAGGGGCTAAGCCGGGAGGGTGTGAGTGCGAAAAGACTTGTACTCGGGAGTTAAACCCTAGGCTTAGGTGTGTACCAGTCGACTGGCCATGGTGCAGTCGACTGGTGTAGGCTGGAACAGGCTGGTAGATTCGAACGTTGTACTGTAACGGTCGAATCTGAGTACGACCAGTCGACTGCCCTAGGGGCAGTCGACTGGTAGCGGTTGTTTCATATTTGAGCCCTATTTAAAGGGGCTCGTTTCAGACTACTATCTCTTGACGAAACAAGCTTGGTTAAGGCTTGTTAGTAGTCTTTTGAGTCCAGATCGTGTCAAGGTGCTGTGGCGAGGTTTCTCCACCCACAAGGAGCGACTAGGATTAGCCGGAGGTTATCCAGGGGTTGATCCACCGACGGATTCTTGGATTAGTCACCCGTCCGGGGTGGATACCAAGTAAATTTCTGTTGTTAGCATTGTTCTTATTGTCTTTTGCATATTATTGTTTCCGCTGCGCTAACAACCTTGTAGAGACATCAACGAAAAAGTGCTATTCACCTCCCCTCTAGGACGCCTATTCGATCCATCAGTTGGTATCAGAGCGAAGGACCGCTATTGATCGGACTAACCGCCGAGGGAGCACATGCTAGAGGATGAAGAACATGGAAGATAAGTTGGGGGAAGACATCAACACACCCCCACCCTACAATCATGAAGAATTCGGCCTTTGGAAGTCAAGGATGGAAAATTGGCTAGGGATGGATTGGGAGTGTAGAATGATCATTGAAGATCCTTTTGAAATTCTGAGAGACAAGCACGGCAAGAGGCTTCGGCCTAGATATTGGACAGATGAACAACAAGAGCAATCTAGGGCAAACGAAAAGGTAATCAATGTTTTGATTGATATTTTGCCTAAAAATGTGTTGAGTTGTGTAGGAGAATATAAAAGTGCTTATGAGTTATGGAGCAAACTAGAAGAACTTCACAAGAATCCGACACAAGCTCAACTAAGGGAAAAATCTGAAGAACTAAGCTCAAGGGTCCAAGAGGACCAAAATGAAGGAGAAGTGTCAAGTTCATCAAGTGAAGTTGAAAACTCGAGTGAGGAACCATTCACCTCTTCAAGAGAGGATGAGGAAGTATCAACATCAAAGGTTGAGGGGGAAGAGAGACCCTCAACTATACAAGAGCAAGAGAAAGCTCCCATCTCCGCCAAAGTCAAATCAAAAGAGCATATTATATGCTTTGGTTGCAACAGAAAGGGGCACTACAAGGATAAGTGCCCGAAAGGTAAAAAGGAGGTACATGCTAAACCAATCTCAATTAATTTAAATTCTAACATGGGGTGTAGGAATGAGAAGGCTAAAAAGGAGAAAAGAAGGAATATTCGATACTTTACATGCGAGGAGCTAGGGCATTACCATACAAAATGCCCAAGAAAAGGAGAGTTGAAAAAGATGGAGCACCTTAGAAAATGGGAGAAAGAGGAAAAGAGAAGGAGCTCACATCAAGGGGGAGCTACAAAGGTAAGGGAGGTAATCCCTAACTCTATTTATGCTCAAAGTTCTTTCATAAATGCTAGAAATGTAAACAATTGTTTGCCTAGATGTAATTTTGGTTTCAAATATCATGATAGAACCAAAAATACTTTTGCGTGCCAAAATATTCAAAATTCTATGTTTCATGATAAACCTAGGAATTCTAGGACTAAGGACCAAGGCATAAACCCGAAGAAAAAGGGAAATATGTCTAGAAACATGGGTAGACCTAGAAATGATCAAGGTCTAATGACTCTAGGGTTAGGAAGTTAGAAAAGGAATGTCAAGTTTTGAGAGCAAAACTTGATAAGTTAGAGAAAAACCTAAATAGAATCATTAGAGGGTCAAAGGGGGCAAGCATGATGCAAAAAGATAAATCTCTTAGGAATGGTAGACCGGATTTAGGATACCACCCTAGGAGGGCAAATGTTGATAAAATGTCATATTCAAGGGTGCCCTATAACTATGGTAGAGAAAAGGTCAGAAATGGCAAAAAAATGCCATTTAAAGAAAAAGAAAAGGAATTGACCAAGCATAAGGTCTATAGGGTTAAGAGAGTGAGAGTAGAAGGTCAAGAAGCACCGGAGGAGCACCGGTGTGGTCTTGCCTTTGTAGAAGAGTTACCTAGGAAAGTAACTAAGGCTAGGAGCTCAAGGGAGAGCCCTAGAAGCCAAAATGGGATCCATGGTTAATGGATCTCGGGTGGTCTCCTACTAGGGAGCTAGATGGGTTATAGGGTGTGCCAAGAGGTTTAAAAGGCTAAGGTTAGTCTTAATCCTAGAAAATTGGCACACTAAAGAGAGAATTATGGTGAAAAAGGGAGAAATTGGGATTTTAATTGAGAGAAATTGGTTTTAATGCCTAAATACCATATAACTTGATGCTATGAATGGATTATGAATGAGTATGGGGAGAAACATCAAGGTGTGGTCAAAATTAGAACTTTTGGGAAAGGTTTCATGATACAATTTAGAGAAACTTGAAGTTTGTACCAATCTTGGGATTCGAGATAATTTTGATTGAAATTATATTTTTCCCAAATAGACTTAGGATCCACAAATCCATCCATGGAATTTTATATTTTTTGAGAATTTGTGGAATTAGTTAGGAATTTCTGAAATTTGGATTGGAAAACTGAAAATCAGACACCAGCCGACTGGTATAGGGCAGTCGACTGGCACAAGAAAATTTCGGCAGACAAACCTTCTGTATGGTTTAGCAGTCACCTGCCTAAACCCCAGTCGACTGGGTCAGAGTGTAAATACATTCTGTGGGTTTTCCCAGTCGACTGGCCTCCTGCCAGTCGATTGGGACGCGCGTTTTATAAAAGCAAACAACCCGCCAGGGGAGCCAAACCCTAGGGTTTTGGTGATCCACCGTGCGATTTTCTCCTCTCTCGAGTTCCTCCCTCGTCCTCAGCCCCGAGTAAGCCCTAAAAACACTTCCTAAGTCCTTCTCTAACCCCGATCTACTTCTAGGACTAGTTGAAACTCCCCTCTTCAAATCAATATCTCAAATCATCAAGAAGAGAATGAAAAGGTATCGTTGTTTAAGGTTCATTTTATCAATTAAACCATGTTTTGGCACTAACATGATGGTTTTGTGCATGTGCTTTGATATTTTTCCTTTTTGGGGGGGTTGTCTTGGCATGCATGGTTGTGTGTGACATTTAGAATGGCCTCTAAGAAACCTAGGAGTGAAGGATCATCCTAACCAAGTTAGGGAGGGTCAAGGTTTAGGTCCCGTGAATGTAAGAAAAGGTTTGAAGAAAATGAGTTCGTAGTGATGAACTGCCGATACCTAAACAAGACCTTCTTTTAATAGAAGTCGCCTCAATTAGTTGAAATGATCACTCATTTTCGACTGGATCAGCTGGTCTACTGCCAGCATAACATAGATGTTGATTTATGTACAGAGTTATACACAAATTTGACATGCATTGATTCAAATAATAATGTGTATGAGTCTCGAGTAGCAGGTGTTACTATTCCTTTCTCTGTCATGGGTTTAGCTGGGTTCCTACAGTGTAGAGCGTCAAATAATGCATCTATTTACTTTCCCACTGTTGTTGAACCCCTAGAGTTTCCTGGTGTCACTATTGACCAGATACATATGCATTATTTTAGAAGACACAGGAATGAGTCAAAGCGTCTTTTTGACGCTAAACCTATGAGACCGTTTAGCCATGTATTGTACAAGATCGTCATAGAGTGCATTTTGCCCATCGTCACCAAGGGGAGGTCCAGGATCAGACTCCCACACTTGGTGATGATGTACGCCTTGGAGAGGAGGTTAGACATAGATGTCTCCTTACAAGTCTTTAGTGTCATTTGTCACTCTTCCCATAGTGTTAATGGGAAGATATATATGCCCTTCTGCCACATCCTGACCGAGTTTTTCCATTTACGTTTTGGTATCCATGTGGGTAGCGGTCAGGTTAGGCACCTGTCCAAGGATTATGACCAGATTGGTACACGACAGTTATCCTTGGCAGGCATCGAGTGTCGGCAGAGGGAGTTCGTATGGAGACAACGTCCGGAGGCCCCTAGATCAGATGAGGAGCCCGCTGGTGAGGTTGTTACGTGTGCAGAGTTCACCCAGCTTCGAGCAGACGTTCACCAGCTTCAGGAGGATGCTCACATCATTCGTGAGGATATTCACGGAGTACAGCAGACTGAGCAGAGGATTGAGGCGGCAGTTGATAAGATTATCAGCCGCCAAGATGACATGTACGAGATGCTGTGACAGTGGCATCTCGCTTCTCAGGCTCCTCCTCCTCCAGGCAGTGACGATCATATGTTCTTCTGACCAGATGATGCAGTTTTTGGGAGTTGTTCTGTGTTGAGAGCATTATTACCATTTGATGTATTTTTATACCTCTCAAACACTTTCGATTCTGATGATTGTAACTATTTGGATGACTTCAGGGCTTTGACCCAAGCTACTCTTTTAGGTCTTATGTCATGACTATCTGTGTGTTTCATGTATGAGACATTTATGTATTACCTTATCATGTAGATTTATGTCATGTGTGATCTTGACTTGCATTGCTGTTTTTCTACTATGATACATGATTTAAGTTTTTGTGTGAAGACAAGTTGTGTTAATGTTATGTTATTTGTTTTTTTTTTAATAAAAAAAATGAAAATTTTATTCCAAAGGAAAAAATCCATATTAGAAGGGGACCAAACCTGACCTTCCAATATAGAATTACAGCAGCTCTAAACATTTTACAAAAACCAAAACTCATACACATCAATTAATTGCATCTTAATACAACTTAGAGAAAAAAGAAATTCTCAAGCCGATCCTTTCCTTTGATATTTTCCTTTGTTCTTTCAATTTCTAAAAACCCTTCGTTGACAGCAGCCCATCAGATTACCCAGCTCCTCTTTTCCCAGACTTTTGGCTTCATTTGACATGTATTAGTAGCAGCTACATATATTTCACAGTTAGCACAATCTTTGCTCTTTTGCAAATTCTAAAGAGACCTTTGCAACTTCATTTGGCATGTATTAGCAGCAGCTACATATATTTCGTCGTTAGCACAATCTTTGTACCTTTATAGTTCCTAAAGAATCCTTTGATGAGCCGCAACCCATCAGATTACTCCAGCTTCATTTGTCATGTATTAGTATAGCTACATCTATTTCACACAGCACTTCCAAACCATCAACTGCCGCTTTTAAACCTCCATTTGCACACACCCGATGTTCACTATTGGCCAGTGACCAGCCATAAACGGATTTAATATATCTTTACCGTAGCCGTTACTACGGACTAGATAGATCAATGGTGGATCTATACACCTTTTTAGGCTTTTTGGCAAAACCTCAGCCATCAACGGATTTAACAAGTCTTTACCGTAGCCATTTGCTACGGACTAGATGAATCACATACGGTGGATTCATTCACCATCCCTATCTATCCAATCCACTTCTTCACATCACCTTCCATTTTATTCAGAAATGATTCATCTTCACAGCCCTATCCAAAACACACAAATATGAAGTAACCAGAAAACACTACTAGAGCCGTACCGTATCAAAATCATTCCGTTTCAATTTAACACATATTAAAATTTGCAATCTGGAAATTATGATGCATCACTATCTGTATATAAGAGAATAGAGCCCCCAGGTCTTTGCAGGAATTCAAAGATCTACCACTGACCATATATTTCAGTTAATCAGACAAATTACTCAACTTGCAAAATAGGTAGATATATCAGTCAATTCCTTCAGGTTTGCAGTAAAATTATCAGTCTTTTACAACTTCACCAAAAGCAAACAGAATGTATTGAAGACAACAATATTTTAGCCAGATTCAACTTATTCACAAACATAAACCCATTTGAAGCCCACAGATTTTCTTTTTTCTGACAGAGACCAGTGATTTCAGCTGCTCAACTTACCATTAAACAATTCTATCTTTGCGACTCATGAATCAATCAGGAGAGAGATCCTAGATCAGTATTCTAGAATTACCAAATATCAAATATAAAAACTGATGGCATATTATCACTCCCACAAGAGAAATATAATCTGAAATAGATGTTAACTCCAGATTCAGCGCATTTTTCAGTCATACAACAGGCAAAACAAGCCAACTCAGAAAATGTCAATAGCCAGAAACAAGATCTATAATGTCTCACATACTAATTCAATAAAATGTCACAAGCAGAGTCCAGGCAAATACAGAAAATTATCAATTTTGCACATTATGTCTCACAGATAACTAGAGAAGCATATAAAATTTGGCACGTTTTCAGATCTCAAAAAGAAATTCCTTTTTCAAAATACCCAGCATTAACTGTCCTGTTAAAACAATTTAACCAGTTCTAACTCTTCAGATTTGCAGTAAACTTATCAGTCTTTTGCAACTTTCTGAAATCAAACAAAATGGATACAAAGAGAACAGTATTTTATCACATTACCAGTATCTACAGAGAATTTACTCACACCTTAACCCAATTGAAGCCCATAGATTTTCTTCCTTACAAAGACCAGTGGCATCAGCTGGGCAAACAGATTACTAAACAGATATATCTTTGCAAACCATAAATAATCAGAGAAAAATCTTAGATCAGTATAAGTCTGAAAACCAGATTTAGCCAATCAGAGAGAAATCCTAAATCATGTAATCTTCTATTTCTAGAATTTTCAATGAACAATTATAAACTGTTGGCATATTTCCTCCCACAGAAGTAATAAAATCTGGATCAGATGAACCAGAATTCAGGCAAACTTATTCGGTCATAATTCAGCCAAAATCAGCCAACTCAATTTTTGTCAGAAACACTACTATCAGCTGATTATTTTTCGATCCATTCTCAAATAAGGTAAACCCATCTTATCCACCCTACAGATACCATACAAAGTCTTGTCAATTTCCTTCATACATAGTTCCTTTTCTCCTTGAAAATTAAACGCTTGGTTCGCCAAATAATCTGTTGCCATATTAGCTTCACGATACACATGTGAGAAACTCACTTGATGCTTCCGTATCAACCATCTAATTTTTAATATCAATCTCCTAAAATCCCAACAGATTATATCAGATTTTATTATCTTCAAAGCAACCATGGAGTCTGATTCCAGCCACACCGGCAAATATCTATGAGCAATACATAATTCCAAACCAAATAATATAGCCGACAATTCTGCTGTTATGTTAGAACATACACCCAGAGTGCCATATTTCGCAGTAAGAAATTGCCCTGTATGATCTCTAATAATCACACCATATGATGCTTCTCCAGGATTTCCTCTCGAACATCTATCCGTATTTAATTTGAAAAACCCTTTTCCTGGCTTCCTCCAATACACCACAGTAACCATATTTCTAATGTTAACCTTGATTGTTGACCCCCATGCTCTAGCAATTGAAATGTAACCTTTCCAATGCTTGCCTTTAATATCTCCCGCTGCTTCTCCTAAAAGAAGATATCGAATTACATTTCCTTTACTTTCTTCTCATCTTGCTTTAATTGTGATGCTTTGCATCATTCCTTGCCATCCATAAAAACCATAGAATAGAAAAGGTATTACCTCACGAATATTTCCTCCTTTAGACCATTCAGCTCCAACTTTCCAAGCCTTAAATCTGAAAATCTATGAACATAAACAGGCCTGAAAAGTAAGACCAAACTCCTTTGGCCACTGGTCCTTCAAAAAATAGATGATCCCAAGTTTACATGGACTCGCAGCATAAACATTTTGAAGCTAAATGAATTCCTCTGCATTGCAAAATAGCGTTTACAGAAAGCCTACGCCTTATAAAATGCCAAGCAAAAATAGCTATACTTGGAGTAAGAAGACCATTCCAAATAACTGCACATTGGCAACACTGATTGAATCTGTCAGACACAATTCCAAGCTGATTTAACTGAAAATTTACCATCCATTGTAAGCTTCCATAGAATCTGATCCGACTCCTCAGAATATGCAGAGGTTTTAGCCATCTCCTCTACTAAACTGTTTGGGAGCAATTCTCTGATTTTATCCCTCTTCCAATTCAAACCTTCCAAAAAATCTGCAACCATAACACTAGTATTACCTGTTGGAGTGTGGGACTTATAAAGCGGCCCCCTATCAAGCCATATATCAAACCAGAAATTTACCTTACTTTCTCCTAGTAACCAGCCTATATTTTGTTCTGCTAGATTTCGTATTCTAATCAAACTGCGCCACACAGGTGAAGCATTTCTCCTCAATGTGATCATACTCGGATGTAAAGAACCACAATACAGGCTTGTGAGAAATTTTGCCCAAGGAGTAGATTGTTCTCTGAATCTGAACCATATTTTCATCGACATTGCCAAACTATAATCAGATAATTTCCTCAATCCGAAACCACCTTCTGATTTCTGTTTGCTTATATCTGTCCATGAAATCCAGTGAGGATTTCTTTTAGTATCAGTAGATCTCCAGAAAAAATTAGCAAAAATCATTTCCAATTTATGCAAAATTGATAATGGAGGAAGGAGTACTTGTAATAAATAAAAAGGCATTGAAAGCAATACACTCTGAATTAAAAGAAGCCGACCTCCATGAGTGAGTCTCGAAATGTTCCACCCCAGTAGCTTCTTTCTTATCTTTTCTAGCCGAGGCAAAAAATAAGTCGACTTCCTATGTCCCAGGAAAATTGGGATGCCTAAGTAAGTCATAGGACATGATCCCTCCAAAAAACCTGTAGCAACTAAAATTGGGCCTTTCCTGGCTGTCAAAATTTTCCTTGAAAGATATACCTGACTCTTTCCAGCATTAATCAATTGTCCTGAATGCAACTCATATGTATTAAAATATTCCTTTACTTTTTTAACACAATCAATTGATCCATTCAAGAAAACCATAATATCATCCGCGTAGGCCAAATGAGATATTTTCATTTCACAACCATTCTTGAAATATAACTTGGGATTTTTTTCATAAAGATCTTCCAGGCCCCTAGAAAGAAATTCAGAAGCAATAATAAATAGGAAAGGGGATAATGGATCACCTTGTCTTAATCCTCTCTTAGCCTGAAAAAAACCCGCTAATTGACCATTAATACGAATAGAGAACCAACAGAAAGCAATACATCTCTTGATCATATCAATGAAAATATCTGAAAAATCAAAAGCAGCCATAATTCTGAATAACAAATTCCACTGCACTCTGTCAAAAGCCTTTGCCATGTCTAACTTCATGATTATGTTTCCTCCTCGGACATGATGGTTCAATTTGTGCGTTAGCTCTTGAGCTAATAAAATGTTATCCGAGATTACTCTTCCTTCCACAAAACCACTCTGAGCTGGGGATATTATCTTATGCAGCAATTTCCTCAGTCTATTTGCAAGCAGCTTAGAAATAATTTTGTATGAGACATTACATAAACTAATAGGTCAAAACTCTTGCCATTTCTGTGCACTCTCTTTTTTTGGTATCAACACAATAGTTGTAGCTGCCATTCCCTTTGGCAAAGATCCACCTACAAAAAAATCTAATACAGCTTGTAGCACATCCTCTTGCATAATATCCCAACAGGAAACATAAAAGGCTGCAGAAAAACCATCTGGACCTGCTGTACTGTCTTGATCCATTTCCCATATTATTTTCTTTACTTCCTCCATAGAAGGCGTAACTGTCAAAATTGAATTTTCTTCTGTTGATATAATCTCTGGTATATGCTGAAGATTAGCTGCCCTATCATTAAAATCTTCACCAGTAAGTAATTGTTCAAAATACTTGACTCCGGAAGCCCTTATTAGTTCAGATTTCTCTAAACATTCCCCTTCATCCCATATTCTGAAAATCCTATTAGTTATCTTTTTTGTTTGAATCATATCATGAAACTTTGTATTTTTTTCACCTTCACCCCTGCATTTAACCGCTGCCCGTTGCCTCCAAAATTCTTCCTCCATTTGAAGAGTTTTAAATAGATGAGCTTGAATCTTGTTTTTATTAATCAAATTTTTTTCTGTAGGCTCCAAGTCAAACTGTTTTTCCGCAAGAGAATACTGCTCTTCTGCTATCTTCCTATTATCGTGATGTTTCCAAACACTTCCTTATTCCACCACTTTAAATGAGTCTTCAACCTTTTCAATTTAATTTGTAACTTTAATAGGCCATAACCTGAGCAAGGTAAGATCCAATTTAGCCTTACCGTTTGCATAAACCCATGATGTCTAAGCCACATCCTTTGAAATCTGAAAGAAGCCACTACCTGCTCAAATTTTGGAAAGGAAATCAACAAAGGGCAGTGGTCAGAAGCCGCCTGGCTGAGATGTTCCACCTTAACTGAAAACCCTTGCCTTTGCCAAGATGAAGAAATCAATACTCTATCAAGTCGTTTCCATATCCTGTTATTTGTCCAAGTAAATTGATCGCCCACAAAACCTGCATCAATCAATCCAGTGTTCATCATAAAACTATTAAAATCTTCTATTGCCCCGACTCTTGTTACACCACCTGCAGAGTGTTCATATAAATTCGCAATGACATTAAAATCACCACCAACCATCCAGAAATCCTCATTGTTTGGCTTAAGCTGAACCAATTTTTCCCATAATTCATATCTACCTTCCCTTGAACATTTAGCATATACAATAGTTACTAGCATTTCAATAGGAAACATGCCTGATTTCAATTTAAGGTGAAGGAATTGATCATGATTTTCCAACACTACACAATCTATATTAGCATCATGAACAAACCAGATTTTCCCTGAACAGTTAGAAACAGCCGAAAATAAACCTAGCTTTCTTGAAATTAACAGTCCATCAAATGATATCATAGGTTCCAAAATACCTATGAAGTTCAAGTGAAATTGATTTTTTTAGAAAGAGAACTCTTCTAATTGAAGAAGAATTACCTATGCCCCTGATATTCCAAATCATTCCTGCCATTAAAACATTTGAGAGTAAGAAACCCTTTGTGTTTGAGACTTACTTCTAGTAACCCGTTGGGATGTATCAGGAGGAGCCTTTTTATTAGTTTCCCTTCTTGGGGAACACTGTTGTATACATTTGGATAAAGAATTAGTCCTCTGAAGCCTGCCCCTTTCCCCTTCATCAGTTTCCAACTCCTCCAAAAAGGATATAGACTTCTCTAAATTCCCAGAATCTTTTTGATTATCTGAAAACAAAGGAAAACCATGATGATACGGGTCCACTTGTATTTGATTAATATTACAACCTTCCTTTTGATCATTTACTATTTCTCCAGATGCTAAACATTTCTGAAAGTTCTGTGACATTCTTTGTTCAGTTGACATTTCTTCTGCCACAGCTGCTGCCTCTGCAGAAAACTCGACTACCATTGCCTTGCCTTTGTCATCTCTTCTGTTAATATCTTCCAAAATAGGAGGAAAGTTTTGTATCCCTTTTCCTGTGTCTCTTTTTCCTATATCTCTTTTCCTTTAGTATTAGAGACCTCTTCAATAGGATTATGAACTGCTCTGTATTCTTTTCTGCTTCCCTTTTCATTTCTATTTCTGGTTTCATCCCTCTTATCTATACCATCTACAACTTTCATCAAAAATTCAGCATTTGGCTCAATATTTTCTTCCTGTTCCTCATCCACTAAAGTATCCAACATATGAAATTGATTTCCACAAACATTTTCCACCCTATTTACATTGAATTGGTGTCCTGCTTCTTTTTGTTTTTACTCCCAAATTTGATTTCCTGTTTTATTAGATTCTCCAGCTTTTGTATCAACAGAGAAACCTCCATTTCCTTTACCAATTCCTTCTGTATATTTTTGATTCAATTTAACTCGCAAATCACCAGCTGGTAACTTATCTGATCTGTTTTTGCTCCAATCAGGCTTTGGCCGATTCCCTTTGACATAGCATTCTTCTGTTGAATGTCCCAAATGGAAACAATGAATGTAATACTTTGGATACTTTTCATATACCACCCTTTGTAAGCGTTTTTCTTCACCAATACCAATCCAGAAATCTTCTATCATTGGTTCTAATAGATTTATTTTCACACAAACACGCGCCCTGTATAACCTAGATCCATCAGCCGTGGCTTCATCAATTTTGATTGGCTTTCCAACTATTCTTGCTGCAAAAAATAAACTAGTTTTATTAAACATATGGATTGGGAAATCTGGAAACTGTATCCATACTGGAACAACTGATGATTCTGATTCATAAGAGAAATGAGGAGACCATTTGAATATGTGTAAGGGCACCCCTCCAATATAACAGATACCTCTTGCCCAAACTCTTGTCATGTCTTCATTAGAAGTTAAATGCAAGAAAATATGTCCCGCACGCAGAAATCGTATATTGTAAAAACTGGATAACCCTAGATTTTTGAAAGCTTGCATCGTAACAGCGAGGCAAGGTCGTTTACCTGAGAATTTTCCAATGAGGGAAAATTTATAAGAATCTGCCATTACCGTGACCTCCTCCTCCGTGTAGAAGATGTCAGGTTTGTTATTATAGATTGTCGCCTCCTTGACGACTTCTCCAATCTCAGCGAATTCCTTCTTTGAAGCACGAGGCGAGCTTGGCCTCAAAATTGCAGCGTATGTGATTGGTCGATCCCACGGTGCCGCCTGTTGTGGCTGAGTGCCCTCCGTAGCCTGAGAACCCTCCGTAGGTTTAGGAGGAATAGAAGGAAGAGGGGGAAAATGGGAAAGATCTGGCGTCGGCGCTTTGTTGACGCCGACGGCCATTGCCGCAGTAGAAAATCGCGCGAGCGTCTGTCCGCTCAAATCGCCTAATTTCCTCTCTCTCTTTAAAAAAAAATCTTCTCAAGACATGGGGAGATCTGAGCCTTCTTTCATCTTCTGATCAATCCGAGCTCAAGGTAGAGTTAATCAAGACCATAGATCAAGATCTGAAGTTTTGATCCAAATTAGAAGTCATCTAGTCCTTGGATCAAGCTCGAGAGGAGTCTAAATCATCCATTCAAAAGGAAGGGCAATCCAAGACATCCGTTGCAGATCTGATCGATCCAAACTAAGGAGAAGAAGATCCTGACCATTGATGGAGATCTCAAAAGTTTGGTTTCAATCCGAGATGATCTGACCGTTGGATTAAGTGAGGATGATCATAGCCATTCATTTTTAATTGGAATTAAGTAAATCAGAAACGCCTCATCGGTTGGTGTGGTCGCGAGTTCTTCACTGTCTTCGGCGTTTTCTCTACTTTCTTCTCAGATTTCGCGCGGCCAACCTCAGATTGCAGTTTATTTCAAGATCTTGAATCATCGAGATAGATTTTTCATGTAGTTTGGTACTCCATCTCGTCGCTGAAAGGCTCAGGTGAGGGTTTCATCGAGGAGCTCTGTTATACCGATTGATTCCTTTTTTATCACAACTCTTCATCGATCGGAGCTGTCGAAGCATTCGGAGGGGTTCTTCGAAGGTTTCTGAGGGTTTCTGAGCCAAAATCGCCATCTAGCTAACCAAGAAGGAAGAGATCGGTGGAAGATTTCAGCTAGCACATCAAGCCAATGCGAATTGATCACGGGAATTGACTCTTCGTTGATTTTTAAGCTAAAGGGTTTCTAGCTTGGCTCTTGTGTGACGGCAAGAAGTAGATCTTGGTGAAGGGACTAATCTGATGTTAAATTTCTGCGTATTTCAGTTTTCAACACTTATTTCATTAGTTGTTTCAGTTTGTATCAATTTACTTTTCAGTTATGTTTCTTTAGTATCATTTGTTCTAGTTTTAATAATTCTGCAGTTAGATACAGATTACCTGCATTCAATATGAGTTTTTGTTTCCCAATATCATAGTTTCCCTTTAAATTCTTACATTCTTGTATAGTCTTCATTTAGTTCTTGCAAGAAGCAGACTCGTAGAATGTTTAGGAGTTGAATGACAGGCAAAGCATTTGAGTTTTCGCAAATTTGAGTTAGTTTCCGATTTAGCCGAGTTCATTCTGTTTCCAACAATAATTTCATTCATTATCGCAGAAATATCCATCTCACTTAAAAACCCAAAACAGAAAATGATGAATTCTAGCTTGAGTTAAGCATTCTTAGCTAGTCATTGGAAAAATACTACTTGAGGCCCCTATACTACACTTAGTTTTGTGAGCAAAGGGTTTTCAATTTATAAATTCAATTTGAGGCTCATTGTGACACTGGTTGTGGGCTTATCAATGGTCCCGAGAGATGGTGATGTAACTGAGAGGGGAGGTCTCGGGTTAGTCAGTCGATTCAGGTAGGCGAAGAGGGAAGTTGGAGGAGATGTAGTAATCGGGCAGATTTGGTCGAGGTCATGGTGGTCGAGATCGGACACTATGGTAGAATACCAAGGGTTCGAGTGAGGCGGAGATGAAGCCATGAAATGAACGCAAGGAAGAAGATTGACCGAGTGGAGAAGGGCTCGTCGGAGAAGAAGACCGGAGAACGATCATCGCGGGGTGTCGCCAGAACCCTAGCAGAGCGAGTGGCAGCAGCAGTTCGGCGTCGAAAGTAAAAAACCGATGGTAAAAGCTGCCGGGTAAAAGCCTATTTATAGGGTTGAGTGGTCAACCCCGACCGTCTGATGGCGATCCAGACAAAAGGTGGGAACGAACCTAGGCCATCTGACCAAACCCACGGTAACTCCCGTGGCGATGCGGTACGGCACACGTGTGTGCCAATCATTCGCTAAGTCAGGCGGCCGACACTTCGTTACTCAGAAATCCAATGGCTAACAGACACATGACTCGAGCAATTAAGCCGACAATTAAGTGAGAGGATACGAGGTGATTCGTCCTGGGTCGAGATGGGAAACAGAAAAGACATTCGATAAGATGTTCACTCGTCGGTCGGACCACTGGCTCAGGGCTGACTGAAGAGGTCGGCGGCAAGAGTAGACCACTCGGGTGCACCAGGCTTGTGTAGGAACGACAGTCCAGTCAATCAGACTCAGCGCCTCCTTCGACTAGACTCGAGGGGGAGGCTTATGATCCCGGTGTTAGATCGTTGTTGTCTTGCTAGAGGGGAGGTGAATAGCAACATTCGATTTCTACCTACGATGTTAGCGTGCGCAAGCGGAAACAATAACAATAAAAACAATCAAACGTTAACACATTACCGTTTACGTGATTTGGAGATGACGCTCCTACTCCACGATGGTCCGTAAGATGGACGATCCCTCGATCCTTCGATGGATCACTCCCGGGATGCCCTCCGGCTAGCTCGTGTAGCTTCTTGTGGGTGGAGAAACCTCGCCACAAACTCGGACACATTTCTGAGCACCAAAGACTACTAACAAGCCCTAACTAAGCTTGTTTCGTCAAGGAATCCCAGCCAAAATCGAGCCCCTTTAAATAGGTCTCCTGATTGAAAAACCCGCTACCAGTCGACTGCCCCAAGGCTAGTCGACTTCCCCCACTGAAATTCGACCGTTGCAAGCCCAACGTTCGAATTCCCATTCACTACCAGTTGACTGCTCCCAGGGCAGTCGACTGATGTTATTGTGAGGTTTATCAGTCGACTGCCCACCTAGGTTTTTCTTCCCGAGTACAATTCTCTCCGCACTCGACCCCTAGGATTTTCCCGAGTACATTCCCTCAGCACTTGTACCCTTACGACTCAGCTGACTCTTCACCTGTAGCCTCGACTGTTGCTTTTGCGCCCTCATCGTCTTCAGCCCTCATCCCTCGGATGCGCACACAAGCCTCCAGCTTACCTCCATGTCATCCTTCACGTACGTCTCGAAGTCTGCGCCCCTCAGCTCATCGTCCCTGCTATCCATGGTCCTTCAGGTGCACACAAGCCCACGGCTTGCCTCCATGCCACCCTTCACCATACCCGAAGTTGTCTAGCTAAGTCAATATGTGTAACCTGCAATCCTGCACACTCACATACACATATTAGAACACAAGGGTAAACCTAACTTAAACCCTTTACCCAAACATCAAAACACATGGTCACTCTAGACCATAGATTACCCCAACACCCGGCATAGCTCACGGGTGGCTCGACCGGCCAACCTGGTGCCACGTCAGGACGGGGAAGAGATAGGGGTCCCCGGGGGTCGGGTGTGTTAGATGTGTATACTGAAAGACATGCTTCTTTTATATATATGAACATCTTTATTTTGAAAAGAAAATCACAACTACACTAGGTGCTTTTTTATATTAGTACATGCATAAAGTCCAATTACTTTGCATTATAGATAACATGGTGTGTGGTGTCACACGGAAGATCATGTTATCAGTTCCTTGCTTAGTATAAATAGAGGCTCACAACCGAGATGGAATTGGATAACCCATCGGAATGGTTGTAGTGTAATTAGGTGTGGTTGGTCTTGACCATAGGATTACACTAGTGTGCTTTGAGTACATTGAGCAGGACCAAAAGACGAGGCTATCTAATTTGTACTGACCCGATAATTGGATAGGACCTCAGACTTTATTATGGAGTACGATCCCTTAATCCCAACTCCGCCTGTGACGACCTAGTCATGGCCGGTCCCAAGCCCGGATAAAGGAGGAGGGTTGCGTTAGGTTGCCAGCCAGCGTAAAAAACTATGGCAAATACTCAATGAATGGATCCATTAAAGTATTATGCTAATGCTAGGATGTTCCCCGGAAGGAACGCGTTGCAGGGTCCGACTGTAACGTCTCGGCAAGGACCGCTACATCTCCAGAACCCGGGTGTAGTGCTAAATATGCAAGGGTTCGCGTTGCAGGGTCCGACTGTAACGTCTCGGCAAGGACCGCTACATCTCCATGAGAACTTGGGTGTAGTGTTAAATAGGCAAGAGTTCTCACACCATAGGTGGACTAAGAATAAACATTATAAGAAAAGTAATAGTCTCAGATTTGGAACATGGAATATAGGAACTCTCACTGGTAAAACAATGGAGGTAGTAGATACAATGATTAGGAGAAAAATTAGTATTTTGTGTGTGCAAGAGACAAAATGGGTAGGTGAGAAGGCAAAAATGATAGAGAACTCGGGTTTTAAGTTATGGTATACAGGAAAGAGTAAAACAAGAAATGGAGTGGGTATTTTTGTAGATAGTTCTTTAAAAGATGAAGTTGTTGGTGTAGTTAGAAAGGGGGATAGAATTATAGCTCTCAAGATAGTAGTGGCGAAAGAAGTTGTGAACGTAATTAGCATATATGCACCTCAAGTAGGATTAGATGAAGAAACTAAATCAAGATTTTGGAGCGATTTAGATGAGGTATTACAAAACATTCCGCCAAATGAAATGATTTTAATAGGAGGCGATCTAAATGGACATGTCGGAGCGAAAAATGAAGAATATGAGAGGGTACATGGGGGTTATGGGTTTGGAACAAGAAATGAAGAAGGAAAAACTATATTGGATTTTGCGATAGCATATGACCTTATACTAGCTAATACATTTTTTAAGAAAAAAGAAGAACACTTGATCACATTCAAAAGTGGGAATAATAAATCACAAATTGATTATTTTATGGTTAGGAAGAGAGATAGGAAGATTTGTAAAGATTGTAAGGTTATCCCTGGAGAAAGCTTAACTACCCAACATAGATTAGTAGTGTTAGATATACGCCTTAGTTATAATATTAATAGAGGAAAAATATACACGACTCCTAGAATTAAGTGGTGGAAGTTAAAGGATGGGAAGCAAAACATATTGAAGGAGAAGGTAGGAATACAAGCATTAGATGAAATATATAGCGACTCTAATACGACATGGGATAAGATGGTATCAAAGTTGAAAATAGTAGCTAAGGATGTACTCGGTGAGTCAAAGGGGCATGCACCACCAAGGAAGGAATCTTGGTGGTGGAATGAGAAAGTACAAGAGAAAGTGAAAGAAAAACGAATAGCTTATAAGGAATTATATATTTGTAAGAACGAGGAAAACTTAAAAAAATATACAATAGCCAAGAAAGAGGCTAAGAAAGCAGTGAATGAAGTAAAAAATAAAACTTTTGAACGATTATATCAAAATTTAGATACAAAAGAAGGGGAAAGAGACATTTATAAAATAGCTAAAGCAAGAGAAAGGAAAACAAGAGACCTTAGTCAAATAAGATGTATTAAAGATGAATGCGATAGAGTACTAGTAAATGATAGCGAAATAAAAGAGCGGTGGAAGATTTACTTTCATCAACTTTTTAATGAAAGTTTAGGGGACCAACTTGACTTAGGCAATTTAAGTATTTCAAATGAGTATAGAAATTTTAATTTTCATCGGAGAATTCAAACTTCAGAAGTAGAACAAGCTTTGAAAGGGATGCAAAATGGAAAGGCCGTGGGACCGGATGATATCCCAATCGAGGTATGGAAATGTTTAGGGAAAAAAGGTATTGAATGGCTTACAAAATTATTTAATTTAATATTGAAAACAAAAAAAATGCCTAATCAATGGAGGGCAAGTAGTCTGGTTCCCTTATATAAGAACAAAGGAGACATACAAAATTGTGCAAACTATAGGGGTATTAAATTAATGAGTCATACCATGAAACTTTGGGAAAGAGTAATAGAAAAAAGATTGAGGAAGGAGACCACGGTAACCGAAAATCAATTTGGGTTCATGCCTGGAAGGTCGACAATAGAAGCTATACATCTTCTTAGGCAATTAATTGAAAAATATCGGGAGCAAAAGAAAGATCTACACATGGTATTTATTGATTTAGAAAAAGCTTATGATAGGGTACCAAGAGAAATTATATGGAGAATTCTAGAAAAGAGAGGCGTTAGCGTAACATATATTGACCTAATTAAAGATATGTATGAAAATGTAACGACTAGAGTGAAGACTTCAGGTGGATTGACTGAAGCATTTCCAATAAGGATAGGGTTACATCAAGGATCAGCTTTAAGTCCCTATCTTTTTACACTAATCATGGATGAACTCACTAGGCACATTCAAGATACAGTGCCATGGTGCATGTTGTTTGCAGATGATATTGTTTTGATAGATGAGACACGTGAAGGAGTAAATGCTAAACTAGAATCTTGGCGGGAAACTCTAGAAATGAAAGGTTTTAGGCTTAGTAGAGTAAAGACTGAATATATGGAATTTAAGTTTAGCAATGCTAGACGTAGTGAAACAATTGTTAAGATAGGAGATGATGAGTTGTCTAAAATCGAGAACTTTAAGTATTTAGGATCGTTCTTGCAAAGTGATGGAGGAATTGAGAGAGATGTCTTACATAGAATACAAGCAGGATGGTTGAAATGGAGATTAGCATCGGGTGTCTTATGTGATCGTAAAGTACCTCTAAAACTTAAAGGGAAGTTCTACAAAACGGCAGTTAGACCTGCTATGTTATATGGTGCTGAATGTTGGGCTATGACTCGGGCACATGAGCAAAAGATGAAAGTTGCAGAGATGAGGATGTTAAGGTGGATGTGTGGACATACGAGGATGGATAGAATAAGGAATGAGAGTATTAGAGAGAAAGTCGGAGTTGCATCTATTGAAGAAAAACTTCGGGAGACACGTTTGAGATGGTACGGACATGTACTTAGAAGACCAATAAATGCCCCTGTTAGACGATGTGAAACTATGATAAATACGCACATTAAAAGAGGGAGAGGAAGACCAAAAAAGACTTGGTTGGCAACAATAAAACAAGATAAATTTTATTTAAATCTAGATGATGATATAGTAGGGGATAGAACTCAATGGCGTAAAAGGATCCATATAGCCGACCCCACCTAGTGGGATAAGGCTTTGTTGTTGTTGTTGTTGTTGTTGTACGATCCCTTAATCCTGATATAATAACGGGCATATATTATTAACTATTATTTCTTTAATTTATCAATGGGCGAGATCTATTCTGTTAGATCGATAGGCCAGGTAAGTTGGGAGATAATATTAATAATATGATGTGCCGTTGATTATTGACGAAATCCGTGTCCTGGTGAGTCGGGATGATGATGCCCCCTTGATGAGCTCGAAAGGTTCATCATGCTAAACCCTGCAGGTGGATTTAATCCGGCATGATGATAAGGTCGAGTGGTACTAGTCAAGGATCCAGAAGTTAATTAATTTAAATTGTCAGAAATTTAATTAATTAACGGGCATTCGAAATCTTAAACACGGGGGGATGGACGACTTGTAATAAGTGGAGCCCATATGTAAATATGGGGGTTGGTGAGGTAATTCAATGAGGGCTCTTTAGTGGAATGGATCCTCATTAATGGACCGGGTCCATTAGCGGGCCAAGATCTAACTCCTCCTCATGGTCCCTACCGTAGCCCTATATATATCCCATGGTGGCATGGAACCAAGTTGATGGCTGATGAATTAATCATAGAGAACACAAGAAATCTAATTTCTTCTTTCCTCCTCTTTCTCTCTCTACGACGCCGAAGACGACTTCTCCACGGGTGCATGCAAAAAGTGGCAACGTTCTTTGCAATTAAGATTGCAAACGTTCCTTGTAATTAAGGAATTACAATTATAATTATAATTTTGCAATTAATAAGGATGCAGCCTTCCATCTGTTTACGAGGGAGTAGAAAAGTCCCTCACGGCAGTTTAATTGCAATGCATGCAATTTTAATTGCCTCACGGCAGTTTAATTGCGAGCTCTCGCTCACAGCAATTGCTCAAGGCTTAAAATCGCCTCACGGCAATTTTTGCAGAGGAGAAGAAAATCGCCTCACGGCAATTTTTTCAGAGGAGAGAAAATTGCCTCACGACAATTTTTGCAGAGGAGAGTAGAAAGGAGATTTGTGTTTGGATTATCTTCTTCCAAGCGAGCGGCCGACGGTATCCTTTTGATAAGGGATTGATTGGCACAAGAAGAAGGGATCAACTTGGTGACCACAGTTCTTGGTAGATCGTCACCCACACGACGTCCAAGAGGGGAGGGTTATACGGTAGATCGTAAGGTAACGGAAGGTATATTCTTCCTTGGCTCTTTTCATTATGTGTCTTATTCATGCACCTTGTCATTTCATGTTTGTTTTTTAATTATTTTGATTGCGAATCATAGTCAATAATTATTTAACTGGACCCCGACCATAAACACAAAAGTCGGCGATCAACTCGTCGCCTTTTCCGCGGTCGAACGATCAAGCAAATTGCAAGACCAATTTTGGTAATTGGCTAAGTTGCAATTTGAATCGTTCGTTACGGCACGAGACGGTCGATGGTAAACGACACTCTATTCAGATTAAATTTTTTAATCCGTAGGCATAGAGAGGTCTCTCGGATCGACCAGGTATCCGCTTAGGAAACCCACCAAGTCATACCCAACAATTGGTATCAGAGCTGAGGTTTCCGGCTTTGTGTTTGAGGATTGGTTAATTTTTGCATTTTCATATATTTTATTTAGCTGGATGATATGTGGATGAGCGTAGGCTAACTTTGTGTTGCAGACATGAGATCCCAACTTATCATGGCGCCAAATAATGATTGTGTGAATGATTTTGCAAATTATTATAATTAATAAATCCTAGGGGTTGACGAGGTGACGACACGACTGGAGGCGCATTGGATACCAAGGCCATGAAAGTTGGAAAATCTAGATTTTACTATTTTTCATATGTTGGTTATGTGCTTGTTGTGTGAATAGGCTAGTTAAAATTCCTCGTGATAAATTACTAAGTGGGAGAGGGACCCTAAGGGTCGCATGGCTTCCATTACAATCCGATAAGTGATGCGAACAAGTCTGCGTGTCGGCTCTGAGTGCCTTCCTCCCCATCGGATGGATTTGTTCTGCAGATCACTAGGTTGGAAAAGACTATAGAAAATAGTTAAAGAGCGTGTGCACTTCCCCATCGGAAGACACATAATCAGAGATAATTTTCTTAGTGTCGTGTAATGGTGAACACTTAGATGCAAATAATAGTATCCTCCCCATCGGAGTCACTGCTATTATTTTGCAGAGCCGAAGTGGACCAACTATTAATCTTACTTGTCAAAAAGTTAGGTTGACAAGATAGTAAGATTAATGGGTAAAACTTCCTCTTACGAATGTGGAAATTCGTATACGTCCACACCATCGTGGCATGCGAATTTCTCAGTGTTTAGAGGTGTTGGTTGATTTCGAAAATTTATTGTTGTGAGGAATCAATTTATTTTCGATTTCTAAAGTAGTGTGTGTTGTGATTCTCAGGATTTTCAAAATGGCTTTTAACCCACTGGCAACAATACTTAAGGAGAATAAACTTACTGGACCCAACTATATTGACTGGAAGAGAAACCTTGACATAGTCCTTACGGCTGAAGAGTACAAATTTGTGCTCACCGAAAAATGTCCTGATAAGCCTAGCGACAATTCTGGTGAAGGGCAGAAGGAGCATTACAGGAAATGGGTTAAGGCAGATGAGATGGTGCGGTGTTACATTCTGGCATCTATGTCGAATGTGCTGCAACATCAGCATCAGGCCATGCCCACTGCTTGTGATATGATGCTGAACCTTCAGGAGCTGTTTGGGCACAGAGTCGTGCCGCTAGGCAGCTAGCGATGAAGAATCTGATGACGACCACTATGGTCGAAGGGACACCCGTGAGGGATCATGTCCTAAAAATGATAGCCCACCTCAACGAGATTGAGGTTCTTGGAGGATCTATCGACGGGGAATCCCAGGTCGATATAATACTCCAATCGCTGCCTAGGAGTTTTGAGCAGTTCCGGCTCAACTATAACATGAATAAGCATAAGTATACATTGGGGGAACTCCTGGGAGAACTCCAGTCGGCAGAGGGGCTCTTTCGTCAGAACTCGCAGGCCTTAGTGACTCAGAAGGTTTCCTCTTCTATGCCGAAAGGCAAGAAGAAGAAGAAACAAGGAGGGTTCAAGAAGGTAGCTACATCACAGGGACATCTGACTAGCGTGAAGAAGCCGAAAGGCAAGTGCTTCACATGTAAGCAAACTGGACACTGGAAGGCGGACTGTCCCCGTCGTCAAGATAAAGGTATTTCTTCGTGCTTAGTCGTTGAAACATGTTTAGCGGTGCTATCTACCAAGACCTGGTGTGTAGATACGGGAGCCACTGACCATGTCTGCAATACTCTGCAGGGGTTCCAGGAAACCTGACGGCTAGCTGAAGGAGAAATCGTGGTCTATATGGGCAATGCTACGGAAGTAGCAGCAGTTTCAGTGGGAGTTTTTTATTTATCTTTTGAGAGAAATAAAGTATTAGTTCTGAGAGATTGCTTATATGTACCCACATTTAGAAAGAATTTGATTTCAGTTGCTAAGTTAATTATGGATGGATATGTTGGTGCAGAATGCACCTTAGTCAAACCTGTGTTTTGATAATGGCAACATAGGTCAAAAGTTAAGTCTTTCTTGTTTTCTAACAAGTTAATCTAGTGTGCAGTTTCAAGCCCTAGCGAAGGACTGCTAGGCACTAGCGAAGGACTGCCAGTTTCAAGCCCTAGCGAAGGACTGCTAGGCACTGGCGAAGGACTGCCAGTCTCAAGCCCTAGCAAAGTACTGCTAGGCAACTGGCGAAGGACTGCCAGTTTACAAGACCTGACAAAGGACCGTCAAGCAAAAGTCCAACCAAAGGAGCGGTTGGCATCAGGTAAATTCTCCCGAGAGGAGTAGGTGAGGATGCGTTCCCCGTCGAGGGAACAGTAGGCGTCGGTTCGACCTAGGGCTCCATTTTGGAGACCAAAGTCAGAACCAAGACAGCTAAGGCTGTATAAAATAATAATTAATTGTTTTATTGTGTTTTGGACTAACCCTGAATGCAGGACCGAAGGAATGTGTGTCTGCAACTCAGAGAGCCTCAAAAGAGTGAGGCAGCAGCTGAGTAAGGCGCCCTGAGTGTCCAGGGCGCCCTCAAGGTGAACCAGAACCAAGCGAAGCAAAATGAGATTCAGTTGCTTACTAGGCAAGGCGCCCTCAGCAGCGAAGGCGCCTTCGTTAGTGAAGGCGCCCTCAGCAGCCAGGGCGCCTCCGCGCCCAAGACTGCGAGGCTTCAGCTTATCCACAGCGAGATTTCTGCGCGGAAGAAGTCAGCGAAGGCGCCCTCTACGACCAAGGCGCCCTCACGGTCAAACTTAATCCCTGTTCGATCGGGATAGAAGTTGACCGAGCGATCTGCGGATCGCTTGACACGTGGCAGGGCGCCCCCGACGTCCAGGGCGCCCCTGGGTGCTATAAATAGCACCCAACGCCCAAGCCTTCAGCATCAACTTCATTCCAAAGCTTCCACGCTCTTCTACGCTCGCGCCTTGCTCCAGAAACGCCTCACCTCGAGCCGACGACGTCCCGCTGCCCCGAAAAGAATCGATACACTCCGGATGTCGGTAACGAAGAGCTTAATATTTTATTATTATTTTGCACTCTCTTTGTAATTGAAATCATTGTAACCTATTTGCGCGAATATAGAATTGCCCAAAGTAAACGGTCAACGACCGTGGGCCTTGGAGTAGGAGTCGACACAGGCTCCGAACCAAGTAAAAACCACTGTGTCTTTGTGCTGTGTCTCGTATTTTTATTTCCGCTGTGCACTTACTCTTAGTTTTCCGAAAAAGAGCGATTTCCGATATTCACCCCCCCCCCCTCTATCGGTTTTTCACGATCCAACAAGTGGTATCAGAGCGGGGTTTTCAAACTTGGTGCAACCACCAGTTTGAAATTTTTTTTTTCGGATTTTTTTTTCTTTTCGAATTTAATTAATTTTTTTTAATTATCTTTATCCTGCACTGCTAATCCAAGACCAAGTCTTGGGACACCTTTGTTTGTAAGTTTCCATTTACAGAACAAATGTCTATGCAAGAGGGATTCAGCACCGCTAGACCTCCACTCTTCAGTGGAGAAGACTTTTCCTACTGGAAAGTCGCATGGAGGTCCACCTGAAAACTCAGGTGGACATATGGATCATTATCCAGTCCGGTCTGGAGATCCCCCGAAATGCGAAAGGACTTCCACAAAGCTACTCGGAGTGGGACAACACTCTAAAGCGCAAGATAGAAGCCGACGCAAAAGCAACGCAAACCCTACAATGCGGGCTGACAAAGGAAGAGCTGAACCGAGTGGGCCCCTTCAACAGTGCAAAAGAGCTATGGACAAAACTGATCGAGCTGCACGAAGGGACTTCGGACACCAGGATCAGCAAAAGGGATCTGCTACTGAATAAACTCTACACTATCAAGATGGCCGACAACGAAACAGCAGCCCAGCTCCACGCACGAATCCAGGAGGTAATGAACGGTCTTCACACAATAGGTCACAAAGTTGAAAACCATGACCTAATAAGGTATGCTCTAAGCGCCTTTCCTAGAAACACCTTGTTGGCATCTATGGTAGATGCATACAAGGTCTCTAGAGATCTTTCTAAAATAAAATTAGATGAATTGTTTTCCGAACTAGAACTACACAAACAAACTAACTCAAATATGGTCGAGAAAGGTATTGCTTTTCTTGCAGGCAAAACTCAAAAGACAACGAAGAAGAAGCCCGAACCTGAACCCGAGTCTAACTCTGACTCAGATTCAGAAAACGAAGAAGGAGAACAAACTAAGCTGGTCCGGCTCGCTCGAAACTACTACAAGGAGCTGAAGAACCGAACCAACAAAAGGAAAACAGGCCGAAGAAAGGACGAACCAACTGAACCCGCGAACAAGCCTAATGTGACCTGCTACGAGTGCAAGAAAAAGGGCCACTACAAAACAGAGTGTCCAAATCTGAAAGAGTCCAAGAAGACGAGAAGAAAGAAGGTGCTACAAGCAACCTGGGACGAGTCTTCCTCAGAAGAAGAAGAAGAGGCACCTCAGTCCAATCTCCTAGCTCTGACCGCCTCAGAAAAAGTCGAGTCAGAATCAGAACAAGAGGACGGCGAGCTGACCTTCACAGAAGACGGAGAAATAAAGGTAACTGGTTTTAATAAATTGCAATTAAGTGAGTTGATTTCTTTTCTTTCTCGAGACTTGGCTAAAGCCAAACTCCGAGTCTAATCCCTCCGACAGGAAGTAAAACTCCTGAAAGAGGGAGCTGACTCTAAACCCTTAACCGAGAAGGTTCAGGAAGGAACTTCTATTCAAGTTGAAAAACTTGAAAAGGAGAACTCCTCCCTGAAAACTCAAGTTAAGGAATTTAGAACAGCTTTAGAACGATTTACATCTGGTTCCAAGGGTCTTGACATGATCCTTGGAAAACAGAAATCAGTTCTAAATCGATCCGGACTTGGCTACCGAACCAAATCCCGACAAAGATCATATTTATCTGTACTGAATCAGTCCAGAGGAAAAATTCAGGCATGGGTACCTAAACTGTGCCTGAACAAACCAACTGGATCAAATCAGTATTGGATCCCCAAGGACAAGATTAACATCTTGCCTAACCATCACCGTGGCTTTAGTCCAGGGGGAGCCAAACTGAAAACTATTTTCATTATTAGATAAACTTGTTATTATTGATTTAAATTGCTTGATTGTTTGCCTGTTTACTTAATTTCTGCAATATACCATGCTTAGACTTAGGCTAGCTTAAGGACCAAACAAACTTAACTGAAATTTGAAAACATAGTATTGGTTGGAGGTGAGATGATAGTACGTTGGGGAAACCAATTCTAATAAGATCAAGTTTACTTGGTCTCTTTAGACTGGTGAAACCAGCCGAAGCTACCGATCCAAAATCCAAACTAGTTAGACCAGAAATTTTTCAAAGAAAATTTGAAATGAAATTT
>JAGFNQ010009043.1:0-84450 GCA_024364735.1 Boesenbergia rotunda | reverse complement strand
AAAAAGGGTGACTCAATTCGTAAAATAAATAGGATTTAATTTATGTATATTGATACATTCTTTAATCATTCTTCTCACATAAGCTCAATTTGTATTTCTAGGATAATCACTCGATCATGTCTTCTCTGAATTTGCGTTCCATTTTGGACACCAATAAACTGACTGGGCCAAACTTCATGGACTGGCTTCGAAACCTAAGGATAGTCCTTAAGGCAGAGAAGCTTGCTTATGTCCTTGAAAATCAACTTCCCAACCGTCCTCCTGAAAATGCAACTCTAGACCAGTTTCCTGAGTTGCTCAACCTGCTGAAGACTGTAGAGCCTTCTGTGAAGCAGGATCAAAGACGGTACTGTTAGTTGGTTCCTCGAAGAAAGGTTCTAAGAGGAAGGCCAAAGAACAGAATAAGGGAAAGAAGAAAAAGGCCAAAAAGACTGAAAATACCCTAAAAGGCACTTGCCATCACTGTGGCAAGGAGGGTCACTGGCGAAGAAACTGCAAGGTTTATCTTGAGTCCTTGAAAGAGAAGGCATCCGATGCCCATCCTCTTCAAGTATCTTCGTTATTGAATGTCACTCTATTTCCTCAAACACATGGGTACTTGATACTGGGTGTAGCTCACATATATGTAATGACATACAAGGGCTAAGGAATAGAAGAAAGACTCGTCAAAGGAGAAGCGAATTTGCGAGTTGGAAACGGAGCAAAGATTGCTGCTGTTGCCATCGGAAACATATTTGCTAAAGCTCCCCACTGGACGTGTCTTAGAATTGGATAATTGTTATTTCGTTCCTTCGTTGATAAAGAACATTGTATCTATTTCATGTCTGAATTAAAAGGGTTATCATTTAACTTTTTGTAACAATTGTTGTTACATAACTTTAAATGGTGTTCTTTATGAGAATGGAACTTTGTGCAATGGAATCTACATGTTAGATTTATCCAGTGACATTTTCAATATCGAAGTTAGCAACAAACGTGCTCGAATAGATAATCGAATAGACTCCTACACTTGGCATTGTCGTCTTGGCCATATAAGTAAGAAACGCATGACCAAATTACACCGATGTGGAATTTTGGAATCATTTGAACCCGATTCATTTGATACATGCGAATCATGCTTAAAAGGCAAGATGACTAAATTACCCTTTTCCGGAAAAGGTAATCCAGTGGGAGAATTGCTTGGTCTAATACATACTGATGTATGTGGACCAATGTCAACTCTTGCACAAGGAGGCTATAGCTACTTCATCACCTTTATCGATGATCACTCACGATTCGGGTACGTGTTCTTGATGAAACACAAATCTGAAGCCTTTGAGAAATTCAAAGAGTTTAGAAATGAAGTAGAGAAACAGCTTGGCAAAAGTATTAAAATACTTCGATCCGATCGGGGTGGTGAATACTTAAGTCAAGAGTTTCAAGATTATCTTAGGGACAATGGGATATTATCCCAATGGACTCCGCCGTATACACCACAGCATAATGGTGTATCTGAGAGGCGCAACCGAACCTTGATGGACATGGTTAGGTCAATGATGAATCATGCAACTCTTCCAAAATCCTTTTGGGGCTATGCACTTAAGACAGCTGTTTACTTGCTAAACAGAGTCCCGACCAAGGTAGTCTCTACTACTCCATATGAGACATGGAATAGTAAGAAACCCCACTTAACTCACCTTAAGATATGGGGTTGTCCTGCTTATGTGAAGCGGATTGTATCAGACAAATTGGATGCTAAGTCTGATAAATGTCTATTTATTGGATACCCTAAGGAAACGAAGGGTTACCAATTCTATCATCCCTTGGAACAAAAGGTGTTTGTTTCAAGGCATGCTGTATTTCTAGAAAAAGAATTTCTTTTACAAGAAAACAGTGGGAGTGGCATTGAACTTGATGAAGTTCAAGAAACTCCAATAGACATTACAGAGACACCTAGTCTAGACCCACAACCAATACCTCATAATGATGAGCTATCAGTTGAACCTAAGACTACACCACCTCTTCGTAGATCTGATAGGACACGCAATATTCCAGAGAGATACGGATTTCTCGTAAGTGAATCGAACGACGTGTTACTCATAAGCGATGACGAACCTATCAGTTATGAAGATGTTCTGAAAAGTTCAGAAAGGGACAAATGGCTTGAGGCCATGAAGTCGGAAATGGATTCCATGTACGAAAACCAAGTATGGGACTTGGTTAACCCACCTGAAGGGATTAAGCCCATAGGGTGCAAGTGGGTTTTCAAGAAGAAAACCGACATGGAAGGTAATGTTGTTACCTTTAAGGCTAGATTAGTGGCAAAAGGATATCGTCAGAAGCAAGGAATTGATTATGACGAAACCTATTCGCCAGTAGCTATGCTTAAATCCATTCGGATGCTCCTAGCCATAGCAGCTCATTATGATTATGAGATATGGCAAATGGATGTGAAAACAGCTTTCCTTAACGGAAACCTGCTTGAGGATGTATACATGATACAACCTGAAGGTTTCACATCGGTTGATAAAACCAAAGTATGCAAGCTTCGACGATCCATATATGGACTGAAGCAAGCATCTAGGAGCTGGAACATCCGTTTTGATGAGACAATCAAAAGTTTGATTTCTCACAAAATCCAGACGAACCTTGTGTGTACAAGAAGGTTAGTGGGAGTGCAGTCGTATTCCTAGTATTATATGTCGATGACATCTTACTTATAGGAAACGATATATCAGTCTTACAGACAGTTAAAATTTGGTTGTCCAAAACTTTCTCCATGAAAGACCTGGGAGAAGCAACCTATATCCTTGGGATTAGAATCTATAGAGATAGATCAAAACGGTTGCTTGGTCTTTCGCAGTCTACATATATAGACCGAGTGCTAAAAAGGTTTAGCATGTCGGAATCCAAGAAAGGTTACCTTCCCATCAGGCATGGGATCAACCTTTCAAAGTCTATGTGTCCGCGCACAGAAGACGAGAGGATTTGCATGAACAAGATTCCCTATGCATCCGCGATAGGATCTATCATGTATGCTATGTTATGTACTAGGCCCGATGTATCGTATGCTTTGAGCGTCACAAGCAGATACCAGTCGGATCCAGGAATGGATCATTGGGCGGCTGTTAAGACAATCCTTAAGTACTTAAGAAGAACTAAGGATGTGTTCCTAATATATGGAGAAGGAGATATGGTAATACGTGGGTATACAGATGCCAGTTTCCAGACAGATAAGGATGACTCCAAATCTCAGTCTGGATACGTATTTACTTTGAATGGAGGCGCAATAAGTTGGAAAAGTTCCAAACAAGACACCGTAGCGGATTCCACCACGGAAGCGGAATATATCGCAGCTTCGGAAGCAGCAAAGGAAGCAGTCTGGATCAAGAAGTTCGTCTCCGAACTTGGCGTGGTTCCAACCATTGATGAAGCAGTGCCGGTTTACTGCGACAACAATGGAGCTATTGCACAAGCAAAGGAACCAAGGTCTCATCAGCGATCCAAACACGTGCTTCGCCGCTATCATCTGATCAGAGAGATTATAAGTAGGAATGACATACAAATTGAGAAAATTCCCACTGAAAGGAATTTAGCGGATCCTTTAACAAAGGCCTTGCCTCAGAGCAAGTTTGAGGGTCATGTTAGAGCTTGTGGTATTGGATACCGTAGCGATTGGCATTAGGCCAAGTGGGAGTTTGTTAGTGATATGAGAGAAGTGTCCTAAGGCAATCGCCTTATGATTGTAAACATTTATTTTAATAAATGATAATTCACTATTTGAGTATACATGCTTGTGTATTTGATTGGGATCTTAAACTCATCTACTGAATGTCCGCAATACAACTCACAGCATAAGAGAATTTGTGATGGGATCACAACTAGTGATTATCTCTAAATGTGCAAATGTGAAGTATTGAAAATATCCCTAGTCGATGAATTGATAAATACGGACACTATCAATTCTGTTGAGACTAGCATGGGTTATTCTCTAATCAGCTGATTCTCACTGGCTGGTGACATTGGGATGTCCGGAGATAAACATGGATGCTAGTTAAGGGAACTAGTTCATTGGAGTGACTAGCTGTAAGACTTCATATGGTAATCTATATAGATATGTCAATGAAGTTCTTACTGCGGCTTAAGTGCGATGTTCCTTTGACTTGCGGTGTTCAAGTCATCTTGGTCATGGAGACTTATACTTTAACATCTTAAGCAAGCATCTCCAAGGAGGTGTGGACCCAGGATGATTGGGTATAAGCCGAAGTGCCCGAAGATGTTTGAACAGCCTACAAAGGATTCACCACTCCTTGCGAGGAGATGTATACCCAGGCCTATCGTCGGATTGTTACTCAAAATCTCTGGCCAGAGTATATCATGTTTAGAGTGCGAGTCTCTTAAATACATGAGAGTAATTAGAAATCCAAAGGACGAGAAAGACACTACTTGGGCTAGGTGTGACGTAGTCAGCCTAGTGGGGACTGACACAAATAGACCGTGTCCTGAACCAAGTGGGTATAAGATGGTGAAGGGAATGGGGCACGATTCATTAGAGCTGCTGAAGGGTTTCAGAATAATTTCTTCTGAGGTCAAACCGTTGATCTTTCGATTAATTGGGGATCATGATGTACTACTAGGTGCCACTCATGATCGTTCTATAATTTGTTGATTATAGACGGCCAACATAAATCGAAAGCCTATTTAGTCACACGCACTACGAGTAATCCGAGGGATTTAAAACGAGTTGAAAATTGGATTTTCCGATCAAGAGAAATAAGTCGAATCTGAGTTAATCAGAGGCGCAATGGAAGCTAAAAATGGCTAAGTCTTTTGAAGGCTTTTTGGGCGAATTAAATGAGTTTAATTCGCGTTGGTTCGGCTCGGTTTGGGCCGGCCAAAGAGGGTGCCAACCCTCCTTGGTTGGCCGGCCACTTATTGGGGAGAAAACCAATTAATTTTGGTTTAATTAATAAAGTAAATCTAGCGCGATTTATTTTATAAATTATGGATAAATAAATTTGTATAAAGAAATTTATATAAATAAATTTATAGAAATTTATTCTTTTTATGGAAGTTAAAATAATCCATGAATTGGTTTATTTTAATTTTATAAAATCAATTATGAATTGATTTTTCCATAATAAGAAAGATTATAAATTTCTTATAAAATTTATTCCATAATAAAAGGAGAGATTAATTAGTTTTATTATAAAGTTAGTTATAATAAAACTTGGTTTAAACAGAATAATTCATAAGAGAATTTATAGGATAAATTTCTTATGATAATTAATTAGTTTATTATAAAGTTAGTTATAATAAAATTCATAAGAGAATTTATAGGATAAATTTCTTATGATAACTAATTAGTTTTATTATAAAGTTAGTTATAATAAAACTTGGTTTAAACGGAATAATTCATAAGAGAATTTATAGGATAAATTTCTTATGATAATTAATTAGTTTTATTATAAAGTTAGTTATAATAAAATTCATAAGAGAATTTATAGGATAAATTTCTTATGATAACTAATTAGTTTTATTATAAAGTTAGTTATAATAAAACTTGGTTTAAACGGAATAATTCATAAGAGAATTTATAGGATAAATTTCTTATGATAACTAATTCCGTTAATTCCGTTAATTCGGTTAAGAGGAGACTTGGCAAGGGAGAAGCAACTATATAAGGAACCATAGGCAAGCCTTGGATTCCTAAGATTTGGATAATCGAAATAGAGCTCTCCCTCTCTCTCTTCTCTTCTCTCCTCCTTCCCCCTCCCTTCCATTAGGGCCGGCGGCCACCCTAGCTCCATTAGGGCCGGCGCCCAACCTACACCAAGGCAAGGTGTTGCCGTGAGCTTCAAGGAGAAGAAGAAACCAACCAAGAAGAAGAAGAAGCGGATCACATCTCCCTCTCTCTCGGAATTCGATTCCGTTACTTCGTTGGTTAGTTTCCTTTTCTTCTCTTGATCTTCTTTGTTGTGCCTTCGGAGAATCTAGTAGTTCTCGTCGGCACAAAACTCGTGACTTTGCGAAGTCATCCCGAAGAGAACTCGGCGTGGACGCGAATAGAGGCGGAGCTTCCAAGGGACGCTACGGTTGGATCTCGTCCCTTACTTCGAGTTACGCGAGGTACTTGGTAAATTAGTTTACTTTTCCGCAAAGTTTTATTTTATGATTATGTCAACACACCATAAGATTGCATGCTAGATACGAAGTTAAAATAATTTAGGAAATTATTTTATGCAAATTCTTCCGCTGCACGTAAAAATTTAAAATTTTACGAACTCGTATCCTTGTCGACATGCACCCGGTCCCAACAGTGGTATCAGAGCCGGTTAGTGTTCGACTTAATCATATAATTGTTTTGTGGAAAACTTTGTCATGATCTCAATTTCGGAAAAATTTTCAATTATGGAAACTTTCAAATTATAATAAATTTTAGATTTAGGAATTTCAAAGTTTGGAAATCCTCATGAAATTTCGCAAACGTTTGAAATTTTCTAGTTTCTGAAATTTTATAATAATTGTGAAAACTTCCCATCTTTGGAAACTTTCCAATTTTGGAAATTTTTCTATTTTAGAAATTTTCCAATCTTGGAAATATGTAAGTTTTCTTTGTACCGGAAACTTACAATTATTCTGAAAACCTATTTTTGAAATCTCGCAATTTTGGGCACTTTCTTTTAAGAAAGTCTAGACAAATTCATGGACAGTTAATTGACAATTAAATTTGAATTGGTTTTTAAATTGACAACAAAATTCTTTATTTTGGATTGAGCCTCGGGGAGCCGTCCAATTTAAAGTTAGTTGTTGTAATTTAATTTCCCAATTTTTAATTGAAATTGTCATGTTTGATTTGGATTGAGCCTCGGGGAGCCGTCCAATTGGATTTACAACACATTACTTTTCTTTGGGTATCTGAGCCTCGGGGAGCCACCCTTAGAAAACGATTTGTTGTAATTAATTAAATCCATGAATAAAATATGTTTAAGAGGTGATGCTCTTACATATTGTTGTCTCCAAAATTAATTAGGAAAATGGTTTCCTATAGAGTTTTCTTAAATGAGATTTTCATGAAAATAATATGTAGTTGAATTAAGGGATTTGTCTCTTAATTTAATAAGATTTGATTTAGAGAAATCAAAGTCTTGAACATATTATTTCCGAAATTAATTATGACAATTTAGGAAATTGTTTCCCAAAACAATTCCTTTAATTAAGTATGAAATGGAATTAGGAAATCCGGTTCCTAATTCAATTAATGAGACTTGATAACTTAAGTCACATACATACTTAATTAAGGAAATCGTTAGTCATGACATAATTCTATGTCATGAATGTGCTTGGAAAGAAAGGATGAGACCAAAACCCCTTACAAAATATTAAGGCCAACACCTTCCATTAATATGGTTAGAATCGGAGTTTTGTTTCTCGTTTGGGTTGATGGACACATCCATGCCCAGCTTGAACCTCAACATGTTCAAACCATGGAATTAGTTTATGGATAATATAGTTGGAGTCAGAGGTCAATCCTTAGTTTTGGTTGTTGGACACATCCAAGCCTGACTAAATGGTTGAATGAGCTCCAACCATATTAAAACTATTTCTTGATTAATGGGTCAGCCTTAAGCTTGGAGCATCGATTTGTTGTGCCACAGCCAAGGTTGATGTAAAGAGAGGTGCAGTTGGGTGCTATGTATATTGATGCATACTTGTTAATGAGTTAACAACCCAATGTTTTATGCAAACATTCAATTAGTTGATAGCATAATGTGATAGTTACATATATGTGATGTGTAATCGGTATAATTATCTACCTTCATAGCTAAGAAAAACTTGATGGCCACAGCCATGGTTGTTCTTATCTATGGTTGGATATCAACCTATTTGGAGATGTTCCTACGATCTCCCGAATTGATAAAAAGGGTTATTCAATTTGAAAAATAAATAGGATTTTATTTATGTATATTGATACATTCTTTAATCATTCTTCTCACATAAGCTCAATTTGTATTTCTAGGATAATCACTCGATCATGTCTTCTCTGAATTTGCGTTCCATTTTGGACACCAATAAACTGACTGGGCCAAACTTCATGGACTGGCTTCGAAACCTAAGGATAGTCCTTAAGGCAGAGAAGCTTGCTTATGTCCTTGAAAATCAACTTCCCAACCGTCCTCCTGAAAATGCAACTCTAGACCAGTTTCCTGAGTTGCTCAACCTGCTGAAGACTGTAGAGCCTTCTGTGAAGCAGGATCAAAAGACGATACTGTTAGTTGGTTCCTCGAAGAAAGGTTCGAAGAGGAAGGCCAAAGAACAGAATATGGGAAAGAAGAAAAAGGCCAAAAAGACTGAAAATATCCTAAAAGGCACTTGCCATCACTGTGGCAAGGAGGGTCACTGGCGAAGAAATTGCAAGGTTTATCTTGAGTCCTTGAAAGAGAAGGAATCCGATGCCCCATCCTCTTCAAGTATCTTCGTTATTGAATGTCACTCTATTTCCTCTAATACATGGGTACTTGATACTGGGTGTAGCTCACATATATGTAATGACATACAAGGGCTAAGGAATAGAAGAAGACTCGTCAAAGGAGAAGCGAATTTGCGAGTTGGAAACGGAGCAAAGATTGCCGCTGTTGCCATCGAAACATATTTGCTAAAGCTCCCCACTGGACGTGTCTTAGAATTGGATAATTGTTATTTCGTTCCTTCGTTGATAAAGAACATTGTATCTATTTCATGTCTGAATGAAAAGGGTTATCATTTAACTTTTTGTAACAATTGTTGTTACATAACTTTAAATGGTGTTCTTTATGGGAATGGAACTTTGTGCAATGAAATCTACATGTTAGATTTATCCAGTGACATTTTCAATATCGAAGTTAGCAACAAACGTGCTCGAATAGATAATCGAATAGACTCCTACACTTGGCATTGTCGTCTTGGCCATATAAGTAAGAAACGCATGACCAAATTACACCGATGTGGAATTTTGGAATCATTTGAACCCGATTCATTTGATACATGCGAATCATGCTTAAAAGGCAAGATGACTAAATTATCCTTTTCCGGAAAAGGTAATCCAGTGGGAGAATTGCTTGGTCTAATACATACTGATGTATGTGGACCAATGTCAACTCTTGCACAAGGAGGCTATAGCTACTTCATCACCTTTATCGATGATCACTCACGATTCGGGTACGTGTTCTTGATGAAACACAAATCTGAAGCCTTTGAGAAATTCAAAGAGTTTAGAAATGAAGTAGAGAAACAGCTTGGCAAAAGTATTAAAATACTTCGATCCGATCGGGGTGGTGAATACTTAAGTTAAGAGTTTCAAGATTATCTTAGGGACAATGGGATATTATCCCAATGGACTCCGCCGTATACACCACAGTATAATGGTGTATCTGAGAGGCGCAACCGAACCTTGATGGACATGGTTAGGTCAATGATGAATCATGCAACTCTTCCAAAATCCTTTTGGGGCTATGCACTTAAGACAGCTGTTTACTTGCTAAACAGAGTCCCGACCAAGGTAGTCTCTACTACTCCATATGAGACATGGAATAGTAAGAAACCCCACTTAACTCACCTTAAGATATGGGGTTGTCCTGCTTATGTGAAGCGGATTGTATCAGATAAATTGGATGCTAAGTCTGATAAATGTCTATTTATTGGATACCCTAAGGAAACGAAGGGCTCCAATCGACTCCAAATGGAATCCAACCACTTGATCAATCCAGATCCCAGCTACCCCTTCCACCAATCCCTAATTCGCAAACCACACAAGGCACACTGCGATTAAAACCCTAAACACAGATTCGACACAAGCTCAGCCGACGATTAGGAGAGGAAACCTACCTGATCGAAATCGTTCGGCGAAGTGATCTACTAGGGAAAACAAGGTCACGATCCACCGAGTACCGACGAACGAGGGTGGAACAGGCTAGGGGTCGCCGGCGCTGGCACAAAAATCAGAAGGGAAGGAGAGTAGAATCGTCGCGGCCTCGATCTGCCCCGATCTCGCGATCCACCGCCAGAGAAAGGAAGAGATAACCTCGCGCTGCCCTGATCTCACAATCCGACGGAAAAAGAAGAAGAAGAGAACCCCGATCTTGCACTCCGCCGCAAGAGGAAGAAGAAAAGAAAGCCGTCTCTACTCGGGTGAAGCACGCGAGGAAAAAGGGAAAGAAATAGGGATTAAATGGACACACCACTTTGTAGAAAAACCCACCAAACTTAGGCTAATCCCACAAGAGCCACAAATGTTTAGGAACATTGCACTTAAGCCCTCATTTTTTTTCAAATGCTAACACATCTAAATATTGCTGACGACAGTGGGAGCCCTGTTACAGTGTATTGTGACAATCAAGCTGCTATAGCTTTTTCCAAAGATCCTAAATATCACAGCAAAGGCAAGCACATAGAAATTAAATACAATTTTGTAAGGGATATTGTTGACAAGAAAAAGATAATTCTTGAATATATCCCTAAATGAGTGATGCTTGCAGATCCTTTTACTAAGCCATTGACTAAAGAGTCATTTCATGGACATGTGAAGTCTTTGGGACTACGCAAGATGTAACACATTGTAAAAACTATTGTATATATGAAATATCATGATCTATTCAGTGTAAATGTATTTGTTACATTTAGATAAAAGTCTCGATGAGCATGTTGGCAGGTTGAGGTTGGTCCACTCACATGGACAATCGTCTCTATTTGTTGAGTATAAATAGAGGTAAGACTATTACTTATAAGACAACTTATGTAGTTGTGAATAGAGACATACTCATAAGTTGATGTCGCCTTGATTTTTGTATAAAGATGAGATCATTTATGTAATGATCGAAGTAAATGCACCCACCATTTACTAAACCTGTTTAAGGCTAGATTGTAATTCATAAGTTGAATTCGGATTAGACGTTAGGTATGTCTAGATCGAAATCTATATGATGTTAAATATTTGAGAAAAACATGCACTCGTTTTGGTAAAGAGAAAAACATCGTAGCATGTGATTCATACCACATGTGCTATAGGGACAATAAGTGTAGTAGGAGAATGGATCCTTGCTTCTCTACTATGTGAGACTCTTGAGATTATAAGTTAATCTCAATCTTACCCTAAGTGACTATTTAGCTGTCTACCTGAAGTTTTAATCAGTATTTGCTACTTTAGTGTGTGTTCTATTGACTATGAATGATTCGGTCTATGGAGCATAACTAGGAAAGCGACTGATTAGAATGAATAGATTCTAGCTGAAAAGGAAGATTAAAATTGATTTACATTTGTAGTACTTATTCACTGGTCGACCAGTTACATGTTTTTGTTAAGTACTTTAAAATGTAATTGTGAATAAAAGTATTGATTTGAGATGTTAAACATGCTCTCGACAAAGTTGTCGTATGAGGGATTAGAGATGTTTATATTGATGTAAATATTTAATCTGGGGTAAAGGCAAGTTATTGATGTCTCTGATTCATTCTTTAGAGCAGCTAAGTTAAGTGTAACAACTTTCTTAGCATTAATTGCTCAGTGTGCTTGCTGTCGCACGAACCATTTTCGCTGGAGTATGAATTGAATGTTCTTATACGGTCTTTGTGACTTTCTTATATGATCTTAGTAACTGGATGACCTATATGGATAGAATTGGACGAGTAAGAGATGTTGGCGTTACAGGAAGAGGAAGAGGCACCTCTTCCCCTTCATCTTCTAACGTTAATAACTTTTAATACCTCCATTGATAGAGATAGAGGAAGAGACTTTTTCCTCTTATAAAGTCGCGTCCAAATGCAATCCATCGGGAGAGACGAAGGAGAAGAGGAGCATTCGTCGTGGGAGAGATTTGGTTTGTAGCTAAGTGGGATTAGTCCTCGGTGATTATTCTCGTGATAGTAGGCGATCAGAAGAAGCAGAGAAAGAAGGAGATCACTGTAAGTATGATTTAGTTGTGATCAATCCATGCTTAAAATCTAATAGAATATCACTCTTCCCCTAAAGTGTTTGTTTCTAAAACTAATATAATAAGCAGCAAAAATAAAAGTAGTTTGGACAAGCACACTAGTGGAATTTTTTTGATTTATTTGGTTTACAACCTCTTAGGGTTCCTACGTCCAAAACCTATACCTATGCATCCTGTCGTTCAATACTTTTATTCTCTTCGGTAAATCACTAAAAGGAGAGAAACCTCTTATAATAAGCTAAAGAAATACAATAAAATAAAGAGCTTAAACAGAGTTTAGGCTTGATTTTTCTTGTATAGTCTTATATATTCTTGTTGCAAACCCTTGAGTCCCTTTTATAGCCTTTAGTTTGAATCTGCCAATTAGCTAATTTGGCGACCATCAATTGAATATTTATTACTTATTAGTCTATTATTTTTAAATTCTATCCCCATCATGTCGTTAATCTTTTCATCTTCATCTCCATTTCAAATGGTCACTATAGCAATTACAATCAATTAGTCTGAATCATCAATCGACTATTTTGCATCCAATCGACTGCTTCACTCAATTTCTAAATATTCTACGCTACTTCTGTGGACTCGAGTCGAGTACTATAAATCATTTTGTCAGATTGTCACAAACTTATTGGTAGCAGTCAATTGATTCTTACTCATTAGTTGACTGTCACAAACTTAATATCTCAAATAATCTGAATTTGGGGTATTAGAATTACCAATCAACTAAAACTCACCCATCACTAGACCATCCAAACCAAACTAGGAGTATGAACCACTAGTGGACTGAATATTACCCATTAGTCGATTGATGTTCTAACTTTGATCAATTCTAAAGATAAATCCCCGTAAAACACTTATCTACCTTTCGACCTAAGTGTATAGTTCACTTCACTCATCTAACTAATTGGTATATCTTCTAACGTGAGGTGTTCTATGACCAAGCTAGCTACATTCCTTGACTGCTTTGAGCCCGTGGCTCCACCTTAACCATTCTTCTTATCTTTGATTTGCATAGATTTCTTCTTTAACTTACCGTGCTCTAATGCTCCTCCTTAATCATTCTTCTCACCTTTGCTTTGCATAGATTTCCTCTTTTAACTTATCATGCTCTAATGCTCCTCGTCATGTGGTTCATTGAATGCACTATCCATCTCTGACCTTAGGACCTTGAGCTATCGAGCCCTTAAAATCTATATACATGGTAAAAATGGTAATAGTTAAACCTAGGGCTATCGGTCCAATTTTATAAAAGTTTTTCATCGACCGCCAAGGTAAATCAGGGAAATACATATGGAGGCTCATCTTGATAGTCAGCATTCTCAAGTCTGCTACCCATTAAGGAAAAAAATTCTTAATAATATGCCGCAGCTGAGTCTATCGAATTCTACATTTTGATCTATCACTGAATGTCCTAACCATGAGACCTTGCCCCTGAGAGCTACTTGGTAGATTCTACACGACTTAGCACATACATTAGATTATCATAAAATTAACTTAAACTCTTTTTCAATGTCATCAAAATCATCCATGCCAAGAATGAGAATCTTAAAAATCTCCCTGGTTTTAATGATTGACAATCCATTTATGTTAGGTAAAATTATAATCAAAATGTAAATAATGAGAATTAAACTCCCTCTTCACCTAAGCTAATTTTGAAAATTACAAATAATTACGTAAACACAAACTCTCCCCCTTTATCACTCGTCAAAAGCCTAAAAAATGTCACGCTCCAGTAGTATATTCCGCTGCGCAAGAGGATACTCCTTAGTGACAACATAAACTGTTGGAAGACAGAACCAATATAAATATTAATATAATAATATAATATATAAATTGATAAATTACTAAATGTTAATGCATGTGGGCATTCATGTGTACATACAAAACCAAATGAGATAAATAATTTTAATAAAAGTGAAAGGTTCAAAACGAAAAGGAAAAACAAACAACAAAAAAAAGCTAGGAACTATGAGCAGCTCTAGGAACAATCATTTTTGACCATGGACATGTAACATCTTACTGACCTAAAAAATATTGGACCAACTAGTAAATAAATTTGTGATGATCGATTATATAGAAATTTCTCATCGGTCATTAGGATAAATCGAAAAGCGCTCACGATGGACAGTCTAGAAATCCAACGTCGCAGGGTTTACGTCCCATTTGAAAAAAAAAATTCTTATAAAATATCGTGGGAAAATACACTAAAATATCCCTATTGTTTCAACTTTTTCCCAATTATATCCCTCGAAAAGTTTTTGCGCCATTTATGTCCCTCATCTACAATTTTATTTCCCAGATATATCCCTACCGTCAAACCTCTGTTAAAATTAACGTGCACGTGCTAATCACGTGAGCCGAAATCTGCAAACACAGCCCCACTCAACCCTAATCCTTCTGGTCAATCTCCCGTAGGTTTAAAAATGTCAACCGCGCGCCGGAGTTGACATTGCATCAATTCAACCGTCCCCCTTACTGGGTATAAAACACTCCCCTCCCAATTTTTTTTTCCCAACTTGGCAGGAAGAAGGTTGATTCCAATGAGCAACGCCGCCGCCGCCGGCCACCACGACGAGAAGAGTTACAAGGGGGTGCGCCGCCGGAAATGGGGCAAGTGGGTGTCGGAGATCCGCGTGCTGGGGACAGGCGACCGCCTGTGGCTTGGCTCGTACGCGACGCCGGAGGCCGCGGCGGTGGCCCACGACACCGCCCTCTTCTTCTTCCGCGGGCCGAGCTCCTCCTTCCTCGACCGCCGCCTCAACTTCCCCGACCAAGTCGCCGAGCACACTTGGGCGCCCCTGTCGCCACTGTCGGTGCAGCGAGCCGCGTCCAACCGCGGGATGATGGTCGACGCGCAGTTGTCCGTCAGAGTCCCACGACAGTCGCCGTCGCCAGAGAGCAACGAAAGAGATGATCGGCGAAGAGCGAGCTTGGGAGGGGCGGCTACAGGCGAGGAGACTGCAATGCTCCAAGAGCTAATCGTCGATGACATGGAAATATGGGAATAATTAAATCTTAATTAGCCACGTTATTATTTATTATCATAAGTAATTAGGCATAATTGTCATGTTTTATATCATGTATGGAATGGAAGTAGTGATGGCGAATGAGTCGAGCCATTTGTGATTCGACTAACCTGACACAGAGCACGTTTTCTTCGACCTGAGCTCGGAGGAGACGATGAGGCGCTATGGTTCTGAAGGATTAGGGTTGAGTGGGGCTGTGTTTGCAGATTTCGGCTCACGTGATTAGCACGTGCACGTTAATTTTAACAGAGGTTTGACGGTAGGGATATATCTGGGAAATAAAATTGTAGATGAGGGACATAAATGGCGCAAAAACTTTTCGAGGGATATAATTGGGAAAAAGTTGAAACAATAGAGATATTTTAGTGTATTTTCCCAAATATCGTGAATGCCTAGAATAACGACTAATTACCTTACCGTTGTACTATAGCTCCGGAGGCAACATCTTACTAACCTAGGTGGCAAAAGGCTTTTCGCTCGCCCTCAGCGCCCCCGCCAACCCATCCCAGGACTAACACGGAGGAGATAAATCACTGGGGCTACTAGCCCGGATGCTGTGACTAGCGCATGGGGAGGGTGGGCATACTGGTATTATCAAGATTTAACCCCCAGACTTCTTGATGATAATATTTACGTATTAATCATCAATCCATTTCGTGGAAATAATATTTTACAAACCTACAAGTCAAAGGAAGTAGATAGTGAGTATAAATTTACATAGTGGGAATATTAAAAAGAAGGTGCATGAACTAAGAAATTTATAGAGGTCGTCAAGGAAACTAAGATAATTTAACCTTAAAATAGATTAGGATGTACATCAGGTCATCTAGGAAAACATTTCAAATAGCATATAAATGTCTGCCTGGGAGCATTTATGCAGCCATCCACTAATCCAGCTAGGTAATCGCTTCGGATCCTCTGTCCGGGGACAGGCCTCTGTCCCGGGCTTCCGCTCGCCGGCGATCATCGACGAGTCATCTAATCGACGATCGGACACCATCAATAATTTTTGATCGTCATCCCAAATAAGGCGATATCCTCGGAGAACGATGAATCGATCGAAATCGGTCGGATTGCAATCTCGTCAGATTCGACGGTGAATACAACAACATCACAATTGCGGCGATACCCGACGGGTTCACCGTACCCCCCAGGATATAGTTTTGTTCGGGACGACGGTCGGAGGCCGCCGATACTGTCCGATCAACGATCGGACGACTCGTCGACGATCATCGACGAGTTGGGACACGGGGACAGGGGATCCTCGGGACAGAGGATCCCCCCTCCTAGGTAATGGCACAACAGTATAATGAAAGCAATCAATAGCCATGCATTATTTATTTACTTATTGCAGGTAAACTATACTATTATGACCTATCTCATAATGAGATAGTCAAGATGTACAGATGGTAACAATCTGCAGCGATAATATGCTATCATGAATGGATCTCATAAATATATAGGATGTGTAAATAGATATTTAGTAGAGGTGATACTACACTATCACAAACGAGTCTCATGGGCAATTAGGGTGTAAGATAGTCACTATTTTTAGTGCAGTTTGCACTAATGATCAAACCCAAATTTTGATGTATGACAAATGGTTAAAGTTAGAGGTTATGTTTGTCTGACCTTGTTACCAAGTGTGTAGGATTGAAAGACTTAAGACGTAACACTAGGCTGAAGCCAAGTTCGTTGAGACTTGTCAAAAAGTCTAGTTGGGTCCGCAAGGCCTGGCAACTAGCTGAAGCCCAGGTTGGTTGACACATGGCATGAATTCCAGCTGGATTTGTGAGATTTGACAGTTGGCTAAAGTTCGGATGGGGTATATGGCAGGAAGACCTGGTGGGTTAAGAAGTTGAATAATTCTATAAATGATAAGTTAGGTAAGTCACTAGAGGAGAGAGATTCGGTGAGGATGAGTCTCTGGTGGGACCGGTGGCACAGTCCAACTTAAAGCTATTTCGGAGATCTAAGCTGAGCCCTTGACTAGATCCTAGTCTTGGGAAGACTAGATCTAATTAATACTCATATTTTGTTTACCATTTTAAGTGTGCTAACTCTATTTTGCAGAGTATACTTTGTTTTAGGATTAACGTTGTTTTGCAAGATCTAAACTACAAAAATTGCCTGGATAAATAGTACCCGAGCTGCCTCAGATAGGACCTGAGGTACCTTAGTTCAGGATTGAGGCACCCTAGATGGATTGAGGGTGCCTCCGCGAAAAGCTATTCGAAAATAGAGTTTTTCCAATAAAAGGCACCCTAGATGGGATCTGAGACATCTCAGTTCGGACCTGAGGTGTCTCACGTGGGATTGAGGGTATCCTCCAGCCGATAAGCTACGCAAATTACACATCAAATTGATCTTTAAATTGAGGCACCCCAGTTGGGAACTAGGGCACTCTTAGTGTCCTTTGTAAGGAGCATTCGACTAGCCCTTCGAAAATGACTTATATACAAGCTATGTTGATCACTCTGCAACTCCATTTTCATGCTATGACCCTACTATTACTCGACTATGACTGATAGCTGTCGGAAGACTGACACCAATACCTGAGCCCGATAAAAAATTCTCTCAAGTATTGGTAACGATTTTATCTGTGCATATTATATTGTAATTGCAAAAGAAAAGTATAGATTGTTACACTCTCCTAATTTTTGTACTCGACTACTCTACCGAAAGTTTACTAGTAGGGAGATTTAGTAGATTGCTCATCAGAAATGTCCAACAGACCTGGGCCCATGGGCATACCCATGTGGAGGAGAGAGGGTACGATCGCCCCCTCTAACATTTTGATAAAAAAATATTATATATTTAAAAGTCTCACTATCACTTTAACTCGCCGATTAATCACGGAGTCGGAAACTAAAATTGATCGCATATTTAGAAAGACCACGACCTAAGCTATCCATTGGTATCACTTTTATTAGGAAATATCACGACTTAAAATATTAAATATTGAAGTTTAAAAATAAAATATATAATAATTAACGGATGAACTAAATCGTAGGACACGAAGTGAGGGCGTTAAATTAAAATTGAATCGGGTTCAAACTAAATCCAATGGATAGGTGCACAGATAAAGATTACGTTAGTTTAAATCGGGATTGATTTGGTCAAGTTATGATCAGATCACGTTTATGATTTAAATAAATTCGATCGATTTAAAATAAATTACGATCTTTGTTGATTAAACCTTCTATTTTATTTTTTTTCTCTCCTTTTTCTTCGCACACACATTGGAATCCCATCATACCATATGTTACCCCTTCGTCAATCCCTCTGTTTTAGTTTCCTCTTCGTTTTCTTCCCCATTAGCTTCTTCTCCTTCTCCTTCTCCTTCTCTTCTCTAACGGTTGTAAATCTACATTTTTTTTCTCTTCTCTTCTCAAATACAAGAGTTCTCTTATCTTTTTTCTTTTCTCTTCTCCAATAAGCAAGAAATGCAGCATTACTGCCCTCTTCTAGCAATAAGACCAACATTCAACCATCACATCGTCTTTCTCTTTTAGTACTTTTTAAGATTTTATTGGCATTGTACGAATAGCCATGTTTAGCTTTACCATGCCCTCTTTGTGTCATTTCCAAGCTCACCGAAATTATTCGAGGTTGCTAATGAAGAAGGTAAAATTCTCCTATTTTACTTTTTCGTCCATGTCTTCTCTTCTTTATTTTTCTCAAAAGTAATGGTCTTATAAGAAGAGTAAGTTATTCTTTTATTCTTTCCTATTTCATTAATTGAAGGAAATTTGTAAAATATAAACTTTATTTTATTAGGTTGCTAGTTAGGATAATTATTTAGATCAAAATGAATATCATCTCATATGTATAGAAATGTTAAATATTATGAAGAAGCGAGATTACAAATAATTTTTTGGTGGTTGACGGATCGATGTTTTAGAGCTATGGTTGAAATTTTCAAATTTAAGTTCGTTTCAGCTACTTAAATTCGAAATTTAAGCATTTGGATAGTGAAAATTGATCTACACTAATATTTGAAAATTTTTAAAATTGTCCCTTCTAGATGAAAATCCTGATCGTTTCTCTGGGGATAAGCTACTGAAGTGAACGCCTGCTTGATCCCATAGGTCGTGCACCATTCTCAAATTTTCTGGCTCTGGAATTGTCGACCATTATCCGAGACCATCTTATGCGGTATCCCGTACCGATACAGAATGTTCTGCCATAGGGACTTGATGACTTCCTGTTCAGTGATCTGGGCCAGAGCTTCCACTTCCACCCACTTAGAAAAATAATCCACGACTACCAGTAGAAACTTTTTCTGGACGATTGCGACAGGAAAAGACCCCACTATATCCATACTCCCACTGATTGAAGGGGCAAGACACGGCAGATGCCCTCAAAGCCTCGGCTAGTCGATGAGAGATGCTTTGATGCTTCTGACAGGAGACGCAGGAGGTGACCATATGATCCACATCCCGTTGTAGTGTTGGTCAGAAGAATCCCGATAGTAGTACCTTCCGGGCCATTGACCGACCTCCTGAATGGCTGCCACAAGATCCCCGATGTATTTCTCTCAACACGTAATCTGCGTCTTCTTCCCCTAAACATTTGAGCAGCGGACGGGAGAAGGCTTGCTTGTATAAGGTATCTCCTACCAAGGTGAACCTGGTTGCCCGCTTCTTCAGCAAGCGAGCCTGCTCAGGATGGGTCGGGAGAGTTCCCTGTTGCAAATAAGATATGAGCAGAGCCCTCCAATCGCCTTTGTCTCCGTCTCCCTCTCCCTCTCGACCTGAGCTACCAGCATGGCCTGAGGCAAGGGATGGGTGAAGACCCAAGGAGTGATGGCACTGGCTAGCCAACTCATTAGCCTTTGGGTTGTCTTCTCGAGGAATCTGGAGTATCTGTACTTCTCCAAATCTGGCCTTCGGTTGCTCATATGCACTCACATAGGTTTGCAACCTTTCACTGTTTATCTCAAACTGTCCGGCTAGCTGCCGAGTCACAAGCTGAGAGTCTGAATGGAGTATGACCTAGCGGCGCCCATGTGTCGGGCAGCTTGTAGTCTAGCAAGGAGAGCTTCGTATTCTACTTCATTATTAGTAGCTCGGTAATCCAGTCGCACAGCCAGGTGGAGGTGGTCCCCTTTTGGGGAAATTAAGAGAATTCTGATGCCGCTCCCTGACCGGGCGGCAGAGCCATCTACATAGACCTTCCATGTTTACTCCTCTTCCTCGGTATGCAGTTCGCTGAGGAAGTCAGTTAACGCCTGAGCCTTAATAGCAACCTAGGGCAGGTACTGAATGTCATTCACTTGACTCCATGGTCCATTTGATCATTCGGCCGGAGGCCTCCGGATTGACCAATACTCTCCCGAGGGTGCTATTAGTTAACACCCGAATGGGATGGGCCAAGAAATAAGGATGCAAGTGTCGGGCGGTCAACACAAGCACATAAGCTAACTTCTCGAGTGTGTTATACCTACACTCGGCTTCTTTTAGCAGGTGCCCGAAAAAGTAAATGGGTTGTTGCTCAGCCTCCCTCTATTTTACAAGCACATCACTCACTGCCCCCTCCGTGGCTGAGAGGTATACATACAAAACCTCCCCTTCCTCGGGCTCGGCCAAGACAGGCAGACTGGTAAGATAAGACTTTAGTTCTTCAAACGCCCGATCACACTCGGCATCCCACTGGAACTTGGTGACCTTGCGCAGGATCTTGAAGAAGGGCAAACTGTGATTGCCCGACCTGGAAATAAAGCGAGAGAGAGTCATGATCCTCTTGGTCAGCAATTGAACTTCCTTCAGATTTCTGGACGGTGGCATGTCCAGCAGAGCCTTTATCTTGCTGGGGTTAGCCTCGATGCCTCGCTCGGTCAAGATGTAACCCAAGAACTTCCCACTTTTTTCACCAAAAAAGCATTTGGCCGGGTTCAATTTTAGACCATACCTTCTCAGGGTGCGGCAGGTCTCCTCCACATCTGCTATCAAGTATGTCGCCCGGAGGGATTTGATGAGGATGCCATCCACGTACACCTCAATGTTTCTTCCCAACTGCTCCTTGAATACTTTATTCATCAACCATTGATATGTGGCCCCTGCGTTCTTCAGTCCAAATGGCATAATTGTGTAATAATAGGTGCCCTCAGATGTAATAAAACTGACCTTCTTCTGATCGCTAGGAGACAACGACACTTGTTGATATCCTTGGTAGGCATCCAGCATGCAGATAAGCTCACTTCCAGCTGTAGAGTCCACCATCTGATCGATCCGAGGGAGTGGATAACAATCTTTAGGGTAGGCACGGTTGAGGTCTCTAAAATCTATGCAGACCCTCCATTTGTTATCTTGCTTGGACACCATCACTATATTGGTCAGCAAAGCTAGAAACTGTACCTACCGAATGTGCCCCGTTTCCAAGAGCCTGTCCACCTCGGCTTAGATTATCTTGTTTTGCTCAGGACTGAAGTCTCTCTTCTGTTGCTTCACGGGCCGAGCATCAGGGTAGACATGCAACTGGTGCCCCATGACTTCTGGCCGGAGGCCCTTCAGATCACGGGCCGACCATGCAAATACATCTTGATTCTCCACCAGACACTTTACCAGTTGTCGCTTAAGGTCGGGATCCAACTCTGATGCTATCTTTATCTTCGTTTCTTCTCGGTCGAGGAGGAGCTGAACCTCCTCCTTTTTCTCCCTCAACTCGGCCCAGGGGGAGGGTTGCACCATGTTGCAACTGGCTGGCGGTACCCGGAATGCTTTTCGTACTTCCGTTCGGACTTCGTCCACGTAGCATCGGCGTGTTACCTTTTGGTCACCTCTTACTTCTCCTACCTGATCGTTGATTAGAAACTTAACCTTCAGATAGAAAGTGGACGCCACTGCCCTGAATTCATTGAGGGTTGGTCTCCCCAGGATGACATTATAGGCAGATGACGCATCTACTATCAGGAAGGTCGACCACCGAGCCCTCTTCAGGGGCTCTTCCTCGAGTGAGATGGCCAGCTTAATTTGGTTGATCGGCTGGACCTCGTTTCCGGTTAACCCAAAGAGGGTTGCAACTCGCTGACTTCAATTTGTAGCTGCTCGAATGCTTTCTTGTAAAGGATATTGACCGAACTACCAGTGTCCACAATGGTCCGGTGGACCTGGTAGTTAGCTATGACAGCGGTGATGACTAACGCATCATCATGCGGAACTTCCATGCCTTGTAAATCTTGTGGACCGAAACTGATCTGTGGTCCTCTGGCTTAAGAAGGGCTTGCCCCTACCCGGTGAATCTCCAAGCGTCTAACTTGAGACTTCTGGGCCCGGTTGGAGTCCCCATAGGCGGGGCCACCAGAGATGACATTAACCGAGCCCTGCACTGCGTTATGCAGGTTCGCCTGCTCCTCGTTCACCTCTCCTTGCTCAGGGGAGTTAGAGGACGGGAGTAATTGCCTTGCCGCCCGGGAAGCCGCTCGGGTGTCTGTCCCTTGCCCTTCTGACTACGACCTTCCCCTGCCTCGGGCCCCTCCCTAAGGCGCCCTCCTGGGGGCTCCACGGTCGGGGCGAGGTTGCCCTCGCCCGGCCTGTCAACACTCCTGGGTATTGTGGGTATTGCTGTGATGAAACGTGTTGGGGCAATCTATGGTCCGGAGTGACCATATGCTTTGATAATTGGGCAAAGGGTTTAAGTTAGGCTTACTCTTGTGTTTTGATATGTGTATTGGAGTGTGCAGGTTTGCAGGATACACATGGACTTAGCTGGACGACTTCGGGTACAGTGAAGGGTGGCATAAAGGCAAGCCGTGGGCTTGTGTGCACCCGAGGGACCATGGATAGCAGGGACGATGAACCGAGGGATGCGGACTTCGAGGCGTACATGAAGGATGACATCGAGGTAAGATGGAGGCTTGTGTGCACATCTGAGGGATGAGGGCCGAAGACGAAGAGGGTGTGAAGGCAACAGATCGAGGCTGCTGGTGAAGAGTCAGCTGAGTTGTGAGGGGTCGAGTGCTGAGCAAATATACTCGGGAAATCCTAGGGGTTGAGTGCGGAGAGAAATGTATTCGGGAAGGGGAAAACCAAGGTAGCAGTCGACTGATGTTCTGGCAGTCGACTGGTAAACCCCACAGAAAGATCAGTCGACTGGTAGTGGCTGAGAATTCGAACGTTGGGCTTGCAATGGTCGAATTTGAGGGGCAGTCGACTGGTAGCGGCCAAAACAGAAGTGAGCTATATTTAAAAGGGATTCGTTTTGGCTGAGACTCTTGACGAATTTGGCTTTGATTAAAGGCCAAATAGTATTCTAAGAGCTCAGAAATGTGTCCGGATTTGTGGCGAGGTTTTTCCACCCACAAGGGATCGTCCACCTTACGGACAGCCGTGGAGTAGGAGCGTCATCTCCGAACCACGTGAAGGTAACGTGTTAGCGTTGTTTAATTGTGTTATTTTTGTTTCCGCTTGCGCACGCTTCATCACTCAACTTCATCCACGTAATAATTTTCGCATTATCGGTCTCCTAAATATCCATCGACTTTGCATAATCAACGGTATTGTTATCCATAGGTTTACTGTGCTCACCTAAAATATATCTCCACATAGATTTTTCAGATAATTTTATTTTCATAATATATCCTCAATATGAATAATTTTTTCCATCCAATTAGACACTAATCAATTGAAGATGACTAATCGATCAAAGCGAATCATCTACGATCACTCATGGCGACATAATAAATAGTACTCTCGAATAACCAAATAGTATAAAAACAAGTTTATGCGAGAACAAAAGAAAACTAACCAATGATCAAAACGAAAAATTGTACAAACGCACCAGAATTTTTTTTAATCCACAAAAACTATGGATCAAATTAACAGTCCTTCAATCGAATAATTAAAGCCATGAAGAACCTTGCTCTGATACTATGTAGCAATTGAGAAGAGTAAAAATAATTATCTTGATAAATTCAAAAGTGATTTAGAAAGGAAAAAAATACAAAGTCTTATATAAATGAGTTAAGAAGCCCTAAATTCTAAATTGAAAAGGAAAAATACTAAAATACCCTAAAATTATAAATAATTAATTAAAATATATACAATCTAACAACACTACCCTTAATTAGCTATGAATATGGTTGCTTTTACTAACATCCTTGACATATAATTTCGTTTGGAAGTTGCTATAAATAAATTATAGGAATACGACTTGCATGATATATGGCTGTATTTAGAAATTTCCTTTTAATATTTAATAAAAATGTCTTGAAAATGCCAGGAGATCTACTTACTATGGCAAAATTTCAGTAACTTCTATAAAAATGTGTGTTGAAACACTATAGTTTTAACGACAATTTATCAAAAGGCGCACCTAAGAATTGATATTTATCAAAAGGTGTCCCATGGTTTCATTTACACCAAAGGGCGCACTAATTTTAGTGAACTTCTTCTTTTACCCCTCCTGCTATGTACTGCCTTTCTTTTTCTCTCTCAACAAAAATTTCGAGACATCTGCACGTGATGTTTCAGACTTTCATTTTAAAATAATATATTATAGAATCGGCGCTAAACTAAAAAACATAATGTAAAATCAAAAAAATATTTTAGTTAAAAAATATCTCATCTAACTTATTTAAAAATATAAATAAATGATTTTTATATTTAGTTAATAGAAATTAATATATTAAATAATATTTAATAAATATATTAATGTAAAAAAATTAAAAAAAAAGAAAAAAATTAAAAAAAAGAGCATGGGCCTGAAATCTATTGATTTCATGCCCACGCTGGGGGCCATGCTGGGCCTGAAATAAAAATATTTCAGGCCCAGCGTGGGCCTGAAATAAAAATATTTCAGGCCCAGCGTGGGCCTGAAATAAAAATATTTCAGGCCCAGCGTAGGCCTGAAATTTTTTATTTCAGGCCCACATTGGGCCTAAAATTTTTTATTTCAGACCCACATTGGGTCTGAAATCTTTTGATTCAGGCTCGACGTGGACTCAAATTTTTTTTCTATTTTAAAAATATATTAATATATAAAAAAACGTATCGAAATACTTAATTTCAGATTTAAACACAGGGCCTGAAATCATCCCAGGAGAGTCTGAAGTCAAATAACTTCAAATCCTATAAATATTTAATTAAATAAATAATAATTAAATATAAAAAATATTTTTAAAATTAAAAAAAATTTCAATACCCTTGGGGCCTAAAGTCATCAGACTTCAGGCCTAAGGAGGGCCTGAAGTCTGATGACTTCAGGCCCTCCATAAAAAAATATAAAAAAATTTTTTTATAAAAAATATAATATATAATTATATATTATTTATAATTTTTATAAAAAATATAATATATAATTACATAATAATAATATGTTATTATAATGAAATCTAGATATGAGAGGTCCATCAGTGGGTTTTAGTCAAAAGCCACTGATATTTCTAAACTACTCCTATTTCATTTGTGATATCTAATATATAGATGTTTGGACACCTAAAATATCATCTCCTACCTCTACCCTCTCTATTCATATGGAGTTTTCAGAAATCCAGATATGATAGGTCCATCAGTGAGTTTTGGTCAAAACCCACTGATATTTCTAAACTACTCCTATTGCATTAGTGATATCTAATATATAGATGGTTGGACACCTAAAACATCATCTCCTACCTCTACCCTCTCTATTCATATGGAGTTTTCAGAAATCCAGATCTGGGAGGTCCATCAGTGAGTTTTGATCAAAACTCACTGATATTTCTAAACTACTCATATTTCATTGGTGATATCTAATATATAGATGTTTGGACACCTAAAACATCATCTCCTACCTCTACCCTCTCTATTCATATGGAGTTTTCAGAAATCCAGATATGGGAGGTCCATCAGTGAGTTTTGATCAAAACTCACTGATATTTCTAAACTACTCATATTTCATTGGTGATATCTAATATATAGATGTTTGGACACCTAAAACATCATCTCCTACCTCTACCCTCTCTATTCATATGGAGTTTTCAGAAATCTAGATATGGGAGGTCCATCAGTGGATTTTGGTCAAAACCCACTGATATGGGAGGTCTATCAGTGAGTTTTGGTCAAAACTCACTGATGGACCTACCATATCTGGATTTTTGAAAACTCCATATGAATAGAGAGGGTAGAGGTAGGAGATGATGTTTTAGGTGTCCAAACATCTATATATTAGATATCTCCAATGAAATATGAGTAGTTTAGAAATATCAGTGAGTTTTGATCAAAACTCACTGATGGACCTCCCATATCTGGATTTCTGAAAACTCCATATAAATAGAGAGGGTAGAGGTAGGAGATGGTGTTTTAGGTGTCCAACCATCTATATATTAGATATTACTAATGCAATAGGAGTAGTTTAGAAATATAAGTGGGTTTTGACCAAAACTCATTGATGGACCTATCATATCTGGATTTCTGAAAACTCCATATGAATAGAGAGGGTAGAGGTAGGAGATGATGTTTTAGGTGTCCAAACATCTATATATTAGATATCACAAATGAAATATGAGTAGTTTAGAAATATCAGTGGATTTTGACCAAAACCCACTGATGGACCTCCCATATCTAGATTTCATTATAATCATATTTTATTATTATGTAATTATATTTTATACTTTTTATAAAAATTATAAATAATATATAATTATATATTATACTTTTTTATAATTTTTTTTTTATATTTTTTTATGGAGGGCCTGAGGTCATCAGACTTCAGGCCCTCCTTAGGCCTGAAGTCTGATGACTTCAGGCCCCAAGGGTATTGAAATTTTTTTAATTTTAAAAATATTTTTTATATTTAATTATTATTTATTTAATTAATTATTTATAGGATCTGAAGTTATTTGACTTTAGACCCTCCTGGGATGACTTCAGGCCCTGCGTTTGAATCTAAAATTAAGTGTTTTGATACGTTTTTTTATATATTAATATATTTTTAAAATAGAAAAAAAAATTGAGTCCACATCGGGCCTAAATCAAAAGATTTCAGGGCCAATGTGGGCCTGAAATAAAAAATTTCAGGCCCACGTTAGGCTTGAAATAAAAAATTTCAGGCCCACGCTCTTTTTTTTAATTTTTTTTCTTTTTTTCATTTTTTTTCATTAATATATTTATTAAATATTATTTAATATATTAATTTCTATTAACTAAATATAAAAATCATTTATTTATATTTTTAAATAAGTTAGATGAGATATATTTTAACTTAAATATTTTTCGATTTTACCTTACGTTTTTTAGTTTAGCGCCGATTCCATAATATATTATTGTAAAATGAAAGTCTGAAACATCACGTGCAGACGTCTCGGAATTTATTGTTGAGAGAGAAAATGAAAGGCAGTACATAGCAGGAGGGGCAAAAGAGGAAGTTCACTAAAATTAGTGTGCCCTTTGGTGTAAATGAAACCATGGGACACCTTTTGATAAATATCAATTCTTGAGTGCGTCCTTTGGTAAATTGTCGTAGTTTTAACCACTATTCAATTTTGTATAATTTTTTTTCCAAAATATGAAGTTGTTTTATGATAAACTATTTTTCCCTAATAGATTTCATTATAATAAATGTTTTTACAAAATTTCATGTTTTTTGGCATGGGTAGATTTTTCAACAACTTGTTAAATCAAATTTTGTTTGAAGAAGAAGATGATGAAGTTATATCAAAGTATCTATAGAAAAGAACATCGGATCGCAATGTCTTAGGAGAAGAGGAGGAAGCTAGAAAAACAAGTGATATATTGAGTAGAGGTTGGCAAAGAGAGAAGGGAAGACTTCCATAGCTTGGCCTCTATTAAACCAATTGGATGAATGGAAGTTGTTCCAAAAGGAATCGACGTGGGCGGTCAGTCATCAAAATATAGCCCACGAGGATGGTGACGAAAGGAAAGGAGATAGCACCCCTGCGAGATCAACACGAGCGTTAATGGGAACACGTCGGAGATTTTTCGACGGGGCCCACTCCGACGCTCAAGTCAGCCCTCAAGTCTATTGCAGGAAAAGAACTAAAGAGAAGTTGTGAGTTCAAATAGCGTAGCCCTTTTACCTAGGGGTTGGAGTACCTTATATATCTGTAGGCTTGATCACATAGATCTCCACGTTCCGTGCTTGTTGGTTACCTGATAGCTCTTAGGTAATGACTCTCGTGATTATTGAGCCTTAATTGTCGTATATAAAAGACAATAATTATCCGTCACCTTTCCTGAACAAGAAAGGGTAGTGGCTATTGGAGTTGGGCTATCAGATTTATGACTTTTTTGGCTCCGCTTTCCCGAAGGGGTCTCGGGATATCTCCTCTCCGGGAGCCTACCTTCCCAGGGAGATTTTGGACGTATACCATCCCGAGTTGGTCTCGGGGATCTGCCCTCCCGAGGTGGTCTCGGGAGTCTGTCTTCCCGAGGTGATCTCAGGAGTCCGTCATCCCAAGGAGGTCTCGGGAGTCTGCTTTCCCGAGAAGGACTGGGGAATCCGACCTCCCGAGGGGGTCTCGGGAGTCTGCGAAAGTCGTTCAGACTCGGTGAACCTTGACACATAGCTTCTTCGTTTCACCTGTCAACCACGGGATGCTCATCAACCCCAATACAAGGTATTCGATGATATGGTTAGAGAACATTGTGGAGTCAAGAAGGAAGATCAAATCTAATTGTTGTGGGTTATGATATGATATCAATGGAAATTTTGCACTAGTGTGGCAATGTTTTGTGGAAGTCGCGAAATGAGTGCATGATTATGATCCGGGATGAGAAATGTCGACGAGCATCATGAGCAATAGCAACATTGCTAGGAAGAGAAGGACTAAGTATAGGGAACTAAGCATTATCATCTTGTTCAGAAATTGCTTTGAGCTAAGCACTGCATGCGTACTTGAAAACCACGAGAAATGTAGTAGTGCCAAATTTTATGAACTAGAATGAGAGCCTATTCGAGCCATAGAGAGCATTGCAAGGCATTAACTATGACAAGGTAGATGAATCATTTATATATTCTTCCTCAACAAGGAACTCATTGTTTATTGTTGATCCCTAACTATGACGTATTTATAAGAATTTTTTTTTTAAAATAGGACGCGAACCCTTAATATTACCAATCTCGAGATAAAATACGGGCCAATAAATTAAAAAGAGGAGGGGTATTTTTTCCTAACAAAATGATCTTTTATAAAAAAAAAATCAAATATTCAACAATATATTTTATATCGGTTGAAAATTAATTTTAAAATTTATTAGAACAAATATTCATGTATATATCAACTGTATGAATTCGTAAGAATATAAAAATTATTTCATATAAAATTATGTCAAAATTGATCAAATAGTAAAATTATATTTAAAGTTATATTTAAAGTGGAGGTGGTTGTGCAGTAGATTTTGAGTTTAAATTAAAATGGTTTATTATTATTATTATTATTATTTAGTTATTTGACTTTTTCAAATTGATTAATTTCTTATGGATCATCAAAATAAACCCATAAATACTCTTAAAAATTCATCTAAATCATCATCATTCTTAACCTCAGAGAAAAATATTTTTATAGTGCAATCCGTTTAAAGGTTATTAACTTTTACACTTGGAAAGATGATACGTGGAGAAAAAAGTAGATCTCTTATCGCTAGATCACAAAGAACATCCCTGGTTACAGTGCTAGTTGCACAAATAATCCAAATTACCATTTTTCTTTGGCTTGACAATTCTCAGATAACAACATTGTCCGAGTGCATGTAGAATGAAAAGGAAAAAAACATAACTGGAAATTTGACGAAATAAAAACAAAAGGGAAGGAAACCCCTTGGAAAATTGGCGTCCTAGTCCTTGTATTTCATGGTGGTCATTTGAAATCCAGGCATGTCGAATGATGCAGCAAACTTCTCAACGGCTGCCTTCAGCTCCTCAATGTCTTTGTTGTTCACCAGGCCTTTGTTGAAATCTTTCAGCAGCTTTCCATGTTCCTTCTGAATGCTCAAGCAAAGGGCGACGGCCTGGTGAAGGAACTCTGCAATCTGCTCGAAGTCCTTCTCAATCAGGCCCCGTGACGTCATTGCCGGAGTGCCTGTGAAATAAAACCACAAGGAATTACTTGTGTGACAGTAGTGGATGTCGGCGTCGTAACTATGGTCGAGCCGTTCGGAGAATAATGCAAAGAGGAGTAACTGATATAGCAGCAAACTTTTCATCAAATAATTAACAGAGGAATTTCGAATGCTCCAGAAATCAATGATCGTACTCATGAATTCAAACCAGAAGCAATTAAATCATGCTGTAGAGAAAATGTTTCTTACCAATTCGAACACCACCAGGAGCTAAAGCACTACTGTCACCAAAAACTGCATTCTTATTGACAGTAATGTTGCAAAGATCACAAAGTTTCTCAACCTTGTTCCCTGCAATTTTCAAAGGGAAAGTGAGCTTGACTAGAAATGAGCAAGAGAAGGCTGTCTGAAAAAATGAAATTGGTTGTACCAGTCAGGCCAAGAGGTCGAAGGTCCCATAGAACAAGGTGATTCTCAGTGCCATCAGTGACAAGCTTGTAGCCCTTGCTCATCAGATAATTCCCAAGAGCAACAGCATTGGCCCTAACCTGCTTGGCATAGGCCTTGAAACCAGGTGTCATTGCTTGCTTCAAGGCCACAGCCAAAGCAGCAATTTGATGATTGTGAGGGCCACCTTGGAGAGCTGGAAACACTGCAAAGTTGATTTTGTCTTCAAAATCATAAACAGCATCTTCCGGCTGCCCCTTCTTTGGAGGCTTTGGGCCTTTCTTGAAGAAGATCATACCAGACCGAGGTCCTCTAAGACTCTTGTGTGTGGTGGTGGTTACTACATCACAGAAGTCGAAAGGGTTTGCCGCTTCCTACATCACATGGGATAGTCGTCCTAATTAGAGATAGTCATAAGACCAAAGCTATATCTTTGCTACTAAAATCAAAGCATTCCTAATCAGTCAGTGTATGCAGGCATCAAGAAACTGAGAGATGGGACACACTGATTTTAGTTTGTTATCAAGCAGATACCAAAAGAATTATTAGTGTTGTTTTGGGAAAAGAAAATGGGATTGTGAATGAATCAGGAACCAGATCTAATAGTTGATACTTTAACTATGTATAAATCCAATAGAATGAATGGAATCGAGCTTGCAAATATATTATCACAAGGGCAAGCAATGCATCAAACCTAACCTTTCAAACCAAGTCAAGACAAACATTGATACTGATTTAAAATACTGATTCTGGGGCAACACAGTTGTTAAAATTACTAGTTTCGAGGATTTAAACTAAAACCATTTACCTGAGCAGCTACAAGGCCACTGATGTGAGCCATATCACAGAGCAACAAGGCCCCGCATTTGTCAGCAATGGATCTAAATCTACCGTAGTCCCAATCTCTTGGGTAGGCACTTCCACCGCAGATAATGAGCTTGGGGCGGAAGTCAAGGGCTTTCTCCTCCAGCTTATCGTAGTCGATATATCCGGTCGTGGGGCTGACCTTGTAAGGGAGACTCTCGAAGTAAATGGAGGTAGCAGAAATCTTCTTACCCCCGGAGGTATAGTAGCCGTGGGTAAGGTGTCCACCGGAAGGGAGATCGAGGCCCATGATGCGATCGTGGGGGTTGAGCAGAGCAGTGTAGGCGGCGAAATTGGCAGGGCTACCGGAGTAGGGCTGGACGTTGACGCCCCACTTGGAGGGATCGAGGCGGTAGGCAGCGAGGGCGCGGGAGCGGCAAAGATTCTCGATGGCGTCGATGTGCTCGTTCCCGCCGTAGTAGCGATTTCCAGGCAGGCCCTCGGAGTACTTATTGGTGAGGGCGCTACCAAGGGCCTCGATGACCGCGAAGGAGGTGAAGTTTTCGGAGGCGATGAGCTCGATCCCATGGGACTGACGGTGCTTCTCTTGCTCGATGAGGTCGTAGATCTCGGGGTCAACAGCGGAGAGCGGTGAGAGGCCCCATTCACTGATGGGCTCCATGGCGCTGGTGCTAGCGCCGACGGAAAGAAGGGAGCGGTGGTGGCGAAGTAGAGGGGAAGAAGGAGGAAGAAATCGCCGGAGGGGAATCGGAGGAAGGGTGAGATGGCGGCGAAGCAAGCGTGGAGGATGGTTCAGATTTATAGAGGAGGAAGGAGTGAGGGTTTTCGATGACATGATCGTGGTTGGTGGAGGTGATGGTCGGAGGAGTGAAGATATATCTTATTAAGGGTAAATATCAAAAAGCGCCTCAAATTTTATAAATCAAGGATGGCTTAAAAAAATTAAAAATTAAAAAAAAAAACGTTGTGTCAATATTTTTATCCTTAAAATATCCTTTAATCTAAGCTTTATTATAAAAACTATCGTCTAGTTATTATAATATATTAAAAAAAGAGTAAAAAATTTAAAATTTGTATATATCAAGTAACTATTATAATATATAAAAACTATTTAATAATTATTATAATATAATTAAGATAAATTATAATTTATTATTTAAGATTTAGATTTTCTTAATACTATTATATTAAAATATTATTTATTAATTAGATAAAATTATTTAAAAATTATTATAGAAATTATTATATAGTTATGACAATTCTAAATTTTAAATCTACATTGTAATAGTACATGACCGTATCTATATATTATAACAGTCATTAAATACTTTTTAAATTTATCCTAAATTTATTATAATAATTACCGGATTATTTTTATTTGTACCAACCAACTATTGATGGTTTTTATATGTTATTATAGTTATGTTACTATAATAATACTAAATCAAAAAAAGTATTTTCAAAATAAATTGTTGAAGAAACGTTTTTTTCTTTACCATTTTACTAATTTAGATATAAAAAAAATTAGCTCGTTGATTTCCTGATTGGGAATGGAACTGCCTCTCCATTTGGGCAATGGACCAAATTTATTAAAGAGCAATGACATAAAGAGTGAAAATGGGAGAGTAAATTATAATGAATGATACGGTATGACATGATATGACGTGATACTTTATATATACATGTCCGATTATCACTTGGACACCATCGACGGCCTTCGGCCGCCGCGCGCCCCGAATCAAACTATACTCTGGGGGACACGGTGAACCCATCGAAAATTGTACATATAAGATGCCACGTCATTCACTATAATTTTTATTCTCTCATTTTCACTCTCCCAATTATTATTTTTTATTAAATATGGAGCCATGGAAAATACGATTCTTCAGCCTTCCCTCTTTCCATCTTCGGTTATTTTCAGTATTTTTGCACTTCCGCCTTGTTTATTAGGAGGAATGGGGATTCTTCGAATTTATTTTTTTTTAAATAATAAACTAGATGATATGTGAACTTCAGGCGATCGGCTCGGTCATATAAAATAAATCGAGAAGTATTCATGACGGACAATCCAGAAATTCAGTGTCCCGGATTTACATTCTAGTTGGAAGAAAATTTTTTATAAAATATGTCATAATTAAGAATCAAAAATTTTTTTACAAAATACGTTCAGTGGAAATTGATTTTTATGGCGGAAGCCAGAAGATAGTTTATCCTCGTGGCACTTGAAGTTATTCTAAATAATTGTCTCCAAAAAATTTGGTAAGATACTTTCAGCTATGAACAAATAGAGTGGGAAATTATAGCAAAGTTGCTCATCCCATGTGGATTTTTCACCCTAGATTGTATGAAAAACGATAAATCATATGATGTCAATTTATATCCGACCGTCCAATGACTAAGTGGGATGAGTTTTTATAAAATAAATATGAAATTATGTAAATGGTGAAATTTATTATCCTAATGAAATCAGACAAATCAAAATTACTCATCGTATAGTAAGATAATTCTGTAGATTTATTGGGTTCGATTTTTATTCAATTTTATAAATCTGTCCTATAATAATTAATTTAATTATGCAAATTGGATGTGAAAAATTAAAAGGTAGGTGAATCTAATTAAAGTTATAAAACAGAGGAGAAGAGGGGGTAGGCAGAGGAGTTGGTTTATGTTAACATCAACACCAACTTCTATTTTTATTTGATTCCCAACCACAAGTGAATACCTTAATTAATTTCTATTGCCAACCTCACCAACACACCAACTACTACACTCGGAGAGGTTTTAATGTGCTCCCGGGATTATGGTGCAGCGGTAAGATCGCTAATAGATAATCCAGACATCCTCGGTTCGATCCCCAGCTACGGCGTATTTTACAGGAATTTTTTCTCTCCAAATGGGGCGCGAACCCTGGGACGTTGGACTTCTAGACTACCCCGCGAGCGTTTTCTGATTTATCATGGTGATCGGTGGGAAACTTTCGTAGGACCAGACCGATCACTCTAGATTTAATTTGTCTACTATCTGATTCATCATGGAGAGGTTTTAATGTAATTGTCGGGTCTAAGGTAGTTTTCCTTTTTTTTAATTATTTTGATAATTTTTTAATGAACACATGTAAGGGTGTGTTTTTTCTTTTTCTTAAAATAATTTATTTATGTAAATTACCTCCGAGATTATTTTATTCAACTGCGCAACCTTCTGAGTTAGAATTTATACTAGCTCTTGATTATTTGATGTGTGCATATTCGAAGAAGGATGAGCAACTGTCAGATATCGGTGGGATAGTGGTAGCAAATAAGTTTAATGATTTGATCATCATATGAGTGATGGATAGCTGAAATCTTTTAGATCGGATCTTAGCGTTTGATGACCCGAATTCAGTTTGATCTATTAATTTATTTTTAAATATTTTCTTATTAATATATTAAATAACAGATTCTTTATAAATCTGTTAATTAACAGTTTCGTTATTAATTTTTTATTTGACTAAGTATTTTAAGGTCTCTATAAATTGTGTATTTCATTGACAAGTTTAATCAATCAAGAAAGTTATTTGGTTACTTCTTCTTTTTTTCTCTCTTTCTCTCTTTTCTCTCTACTTCTCTTTACTTTATCAGAGCCGCCGACTTTGTATTACATCATTCATAGTGTCTTTCCTCCTTTGCCTGTGATTTTTCCCGTCAAGGGTTTTTTCACGTAAATCTGGTGTGTTCTCTATTGTTCTTGTTGTCATTTTTCGTACTAATCTCGTTATAAGTGGTATCAGAGCAAGGTTGATTTTGAAGATTTCAACCGGGATTAATGACAACGACAGACATGGAGTATGATATTCCGCTTTTGGATCGCAACACCAGGTTTATGTTGTGACAAGTTAAGATGCGAGCAATACTAGCGCATCTGGACTTGGACGATGCACTATTCGGGGTAGACAACATACCCTCGACATGGACAAAGGAGGAATAGGAACGTAAGGATCGAAAAGCTCTATCTCAGATCTACCTTCACCTATCGAATGAGATTTTACAGGATGTTTTGAAGGAGAAATCCGCTGCTGCACTATGGCTAAAACTGAAGCAGTTATGCATGAGAAAAGTCTTACGAGCAAACCGAGTCTGAAACAACGTTTGCATTCTCATCGCATGGCAGAAGGTATGCCGTTAAGAGATCATTTGACCGTGTTTAAGGAAATCGTCTCTGGCCTAGAGGCTTTGGAGGTCAAATATGACGATAAAGATTTAGCATTGATCTTACTGTGTTCTTTACCCTCGTCATATACAACTTTTAGAGATACTATTTTATATAGTCGTGATACTCTTACTTTGAATGAAGTTTATGATTCATTATTTTCAAAAGAGAAATGAAACAGCTTGTCGAAGGATCTGAGGCTCAAGGTGAGGGACTGATTATTCGAGGAAGGACTCAGGAGGAAGACTCTGATGGAAATATTAGGGGCAGGTCGAAATCCAGAAATAGTGATAAGATCTGTAATTATTGCAAGAAGAAGGGTCATATCAAATCAGAATGTTACAAGTTACAGAATAAGAATAAAAGGGCGGGTGAAAAATCGAGGGGAAAACAATCAGAGAAGTCTGGTGAGACTGATGTTGCCGAAAATCACAGTGATGGTGAACTTCTCGTTGCATCTGATGCTGATTTAAAGCAGAGTGAGGAATGGATTCTTGATTCTGGCTATACGTTTCATATGTGTCTCAATCGAGACTGGTTTTCAACATATGAAACGGTTTCAAGTGGTGTTGTTTTGATGGGCAATAATGCATCCTACAGAATCGCTGGCATTGGTATAGTCAGAATTAAGATGTTTGATGGTGTCATTCGGACACTTGGTAATGTGAGGCACGTTCCTGATTTGAAGAGAAATATGATCTTTTTGAGTATTCTTGATTCTAAAGGGTACAAGTACACTGGTGAAGGTGGAGCTGTGAAGGTCAGTAAAGGGTCTCTTGTTGTGATGAAGGGACTAAGAAAAACCACCAGTTTATATGTTCTGCAGGGATCCACAATATAGGTGATGTTGCCATCACAAGGTAACATTGATAAAAGAAGATCACTTACAAGAAGTTTGTAAGGAAGCTATTTGGTTGAAAGGACTCTTCAGTGAGCTTAGCGAAGACTTACAGATTACTACAGTCTTTTGTGATAGTCAGAGTGTCATTTTCCTCACGAAGGATCAGATGTTTCATGAGAGGACAAAGCACATTGATGTGAGGCACTCCCTATAGACAAGTTTAAGCATTGCTTGGACTTGGTTGGTGCTAAATGCTGAGATTTGCCTGTGGGGCTTTTGTGGAAGAGGTGGAGAATGTTCTTTTGAAGATTTGTGGAATTCACGTCAAGGTAGAGATTGTTAGAGTTTGGTGACCCAAATTCAGTTTGATCCGTTAATTTATTATTAAATATTTTCTTATTAATATGTTAATTAACAGATTCTTTATAAATTTGTTAATTAACAGTTTCGTTATTAATTTTTCATTTGACTAAGTATCCTAAGGTCTCTATAAATTGTGTATCTCATGGACAAGTACTACAAGAATTTTTGCAATCAACAACGCCCAATCGACAACGTTTTTTAAAAAAAACGTTGTCTTTTTTTATTTTACAACGTTTTTAGTGAAAAGCGTTGTCTATGTGTTTTACTTTTTAATAACGACAACGTTTTATAATGATGCGATGTGTTTAGTGTTGTGGTTTCGGATGAAAGACAACGCTGTTACAAAAGCGTTTTTTAAAAGCGTTGTTGTATTTCCCGCTAAAATAAAAAACACATTGCCAACCCTCGGCGGCTCACGAAAAATCTCTCCGCGCTTCTTTTTTCCGCGAAATATCTCCCTCCACCTCCCTCCACCTCCCTCATTGCCACCTCCCTCGTCCTCTCCTCTCCACCTCTCTCATCATCTTCTCCTAGCTCACCACCAAGAAGTATTCTCCACGAGCTCTTCGTCCGTCGAGTGGAAACTGAACCCCAGCGGCAGCGGCAGTAGAGAAGAACGAGGAAAGAGAGGCAGCGGCAGTAGAGAAGAACGAGGGAACGAAGCGGCAGTAGAGAGGCAGCGGCAGTAGAGAAGAACGAGGGAACGAAGTCTGCCGTCTTCTCCTCGCTCCTAACTCCTTTTGTCATTTCGCGTTGCCGCTTGATCTCCGGGTAATTTATGTTTTTTACTTACAGATCTGGGTTGTTGCTTCAATTTTGGGCGAGAAAACATTCCGATCGTTTGAACTACCTAAGCTTCTATTGACAGTTAGGTCGTTCCTTGCTGTGGGTTCTAAGGGACTGATGTTTGTTGACTTTTAGTTATAGATAATCGACCTCACTGCATCGCGTGCGATTTGCCGGCTTCAATCTTGAATTTGTGGGTTATCGTTCGTTTTGAATCTAGATTTTGCTTTCATCCTAACAATGACCCGCAGTCAAAAGAATCTTGTTGCCTGTTTATTGTGGGGAAAGATTTTTTTTCCCCCAAAACAGCATCTTAATGCCTCACAAACCCTAGATAATGTTCCGTAGGCGTCCCAAGTGGTAAATTTTGTTATCCTCGTTGTATTTTTTCCCCCCTGTTTAGTCTTTTGACCCATTAGTCCCTTCTATTTTGGCTCTTTAATACCTTCTATGAAAGAAAACCAGCAAATCATAGTGCCGACCCGTAAAATTTGTTGCATTTGAAATTGATCCATATTATTTTCCTTGTTTAGGCTATGGGATAGCGTGTATTTGCACTTTCTTTGTGATTAACTTTTTTTTTTGGGTCCTTTCTCCCCTTTTTACTCCATATACAGAATGCATATTGCCAGTTTTTTTTTGTATTAAACGATAGGAATACAAAATAAACTAGTTAATTAGGGTAACCATTAATTGCTTTTGCAGATTACTAGGTGAAAGTTTTACTGTTGAATCTTGCTTCTGGTTTTCATAGTTTTCGACTAGTTCACAGTGCAATATTTACTGAAGAAAATTTGAATCATTTAATTTTTATTTTCGGATACTTAATTGTTGCAATTTTTCATTGTCCTTCACCAATTCACTAAAGTCTAGAAATGGAATTCTGTCAAGTTGGGTGCAAGAAAGTTTAACTAGTGCAGTGGCTGATGGATTGTATAGTTGTTTCTATTCATGCTGGAGGTAGATATAAGAGCATTAGTAGCTAAATATTTGAGCAAGAGATCTTTGCCAAATATAATTGCTGTACTTTTTTCTCTTCAACATGTAATCATGCTTTTGAACATAGCTTGACACTAGTTAAGAGTCAATTTTTGTTGATAATGTAACAATTAACAATATCATAGATAAAATATCTGTTTTCCTGTTAGAAATCAACCTATCTTAATGCTGCAAACAAACTTCATGAAAAATTTTGCTTTTTGTTGAAGTTCATTCATTATTTGGTTTATTATTGGTTTCAGGATAGATATGGATATGTAAAATACAGTTGTCAGACAATATTCTTATGCTTGTTTTATTTTATTATCATGGGATAATGAAGCTATGTGAATGCTTTTAGAGCAGAGTCAAATGAAACTTTCATTTAGCAACAGGTTGTAATGAATAAAAGATTCTGAACTTTGCATGATTGAAGTAGCAAGGCTCTGGATGAACTATTGAGGAAATTGTATACGTTGCTAGCTAATTAGGAGGATGGTAGTCTCTGAGATAAAATGGTTTGAACAATTTTTCTCTAATGAAGTTATAAAAAAAATATGGAATGTAGAGATGCACCTTCAGAACACTTCTTGTTAGATAGAAATGGTTTTCATTTATGCTGGACTGGTGGAAATATTTTATTTCCTTGCATATTCTACAGATGTATGGAAGCAACTCCTAGTTTGGCTTGTGCGAACAAATGTGTATTCTGTTGGAGGCACCACACAAATCCTGTTGGCAAGAGCTGGCAATGGAAAATGGACAATCCTCTTGAGATTGTAGATGCTGCAGTCAGTGAGCATACCAAAATGATTAAGCAAATGAAAGGTGTTCCAGGTGTGTCTTGCTTTCCTATTGTTTTAGCGCAGCTGATACAAATGTTTTCCCTTTTGCATGTTTGTTCACAATGTATCATAATGGCCATGAAAAAATTCCAATTATTTGGGGTCAGCTACACGGAGCTATAATGCTAATATGTCCAGGTCAATTAAATCATAAGGCCGTTTCCTGAAAGCACTTGATTGATTGTTTTCTTGATTTTGTTCACCTTATAATATATTGCTTTACTAAACTTCAATTACTTATCAATTTATACAAATTACATAATATTGTACTTTCTATTATGACTATATATGCATGCATATATTGTATAGATAAATTTATCGGAACTCATGAGTTAAGCGCCCTATCATCTGGTAATTTTTCCTTGATATATGTTTGTCTAGTATAGTCTTTACTTTTTTTTTTCTTGTTATGTGTTTGTCTATTATAGTCTCTTTTTTTCTTTCTCTTTTTCAGCAATATTATCTTATATATAGCTTAAGTTTTCATTTAATTCAAGACTTGCTGATTTAGTGATTCATCCTATTTATTTCATCAAAGTGGGAATAACTTGATGCTATTTTCTCCATTTTCTGCAGGTGTAAAGACAGAACGTCTGTCTGAAGGTCTTTCTCCTAGACATTGTGCTTTGTCACTTGTTGGTGAACCAATCATGTATCCTGAGATTAATGCACTTGTTGATGAGTTACATCGGAGACATATATCTACTTTCCTTGTCACAAATGCTCAGTTTCCTGATAGGATAAGGATACTGAAGCCCATCACTCAGGTTTTGTTCTTCCTATGTCATAAATATGATATAGAATTTGATATTAACTTATATAGCCAGAAGTTTGGCTATAATGTTTGATTTCTATTTCTATGGTTGCAGTTATATGTCAGTGTAGATGCAGCTACAAAAGATAGCCTTAAGGCTATTGATAGGCCACTCTTTGGTGACTTTTGGGAGCGTTTTCTGGTGAGTATCTGCATAATTAAATAGTAATTGCTGTAATATCTCTCTCAAATGCTTAGCATGCTACATGATATAAGTTTGAAAATTTTGAATTCTTCCTTGTCAGGTGTATGCGGAATAATCTGGTTAAAATAAACATTCACAATTAAGATTTTGAAATTAGAAACTTAGAATGAAGGTTTGAACAGGCTAGATTGCTCATCGAGATTGTAGGTTGACCCTATTAGATTTTGGGATTATTAGGAAATAATATTAGATATACCTTATTAAATAATTTTTTATTTGCCATCCACATAATTTTAGAAAATCCAAGCATAGAGGTGGAGCAAAATTGTTTCTATGCGGGAGCAATGTTATATTATAAAACAAATTATAAACTCATGTGGATTGGTTATTATATTATCAAGAATATTGTTTTCCAGAATAATTATTAAAATGCTTTATAATTAGAATGCATAAAAAGGACATACTTTTCACAGTAGTTGTAATTTGGATTTTAAAGCTTTAAACCATTCCATAATTGTTTTAGCTTCGACAATATTGAATATATCCTAAAAGTAAACAAACAGAAATTTGGCATTTAATTTTTTATATTCCATAAGTGCCGACGACATAATTTAATCAATTGAAATCTTTGCACAATGGCCTCAGTGTTGAAAGCTATTGAAAGACTTTTATCGGTGAAAGTAGCCAAATAATTATTTGACATTTAATCCCCTATACCAAATACCATTATACAAATCACCTTTCATGAACTTCATAATTGAAAAAGTTCTCTCCACGCTTGCAATAAATTCTTAATTAAGAACAGCAATAACTTCACAAACTTAAATTAAGGGATAGAGAATGTCTTTTTTATTGTCTCATTTTTTATTTTGCCCCATAATTATGATAGTTGATGGCTAAAAACTCACATTTTGAAGTTCTTTCCTCACTTGCAACCTAAACCCATCTTTGCATCTTCGAGTTTCATGGCTTTAGCAGATTTGCTGTAGGTAGAGGTGGTGGAATGTTGGAGGAGGTGTTATTGTTTTGTGTGGGAGGGAGCCTGTTATTTCATTGAAAGGAGACTTGGGTTGCCAGTATGGGTTGCAATGGTGAAGGCTTTATGGGATTGGGTTCTTAAGTGCTGCGGAGTGTTGTGAACATAGGAGACTCTTATTGATCTACATTTGTATTTGTAGACTGACAATTGAACAGGTCATCCCATGGTGTGTTGGATTCATGTGATGTGGGCAGTAGCAGAAGAAAGAGATTTTTGATAGGAGATGCAACAATTGTTGAGTGCATTAGGATCAGAACAAAGTAATCACTTGGCACTGCACAAGCAAAGGGAAGTTAAATCCAAGTGTGTTTGTCAAATATCTCATGACTGCGTGCTTCTATTGGAGGTCTTGCAAGAGGAAGAGAGTTGTGGAAACCCAATTTAAACATGAATAATTGAAATCAGCAGTATGGGATCTTTTTTATAGTCTCGACATTATTACATGGAATAATTGATAGTGAACAATTTGTCTGCTCTTTCACTGTTCTGCTCGTTTAATTTGCCAATTGATTTATATCAAATGTCCAGTTATGATGTTGCATATGTATGGCAGTAAAAGTAGTTGATTATCTGTAGTGCTATAAGGTTCCACCACAATGTTACCTACTACCTGCATATATATTTTGGATTTTGGCTTATTGTTTGAGAGCATAAGCATCAAAAAGGCAGTGCAATAACCATTTTGATAAATTTATCAAATGTTGCATTCATGTGAGAAACAAATACAAATTTTTTACTTTGGATTTGCTTTTGATCTGCTTTGATTAACTGTTATCAGGATTCACTGAAAGCATTGCGAGACAAAGAACAAAGGACTGTTTACCGCTTAACTTTGGTTAAAGGATGGAATGCAGAAGATTTAGATGCATATGCAAACTTGCTGGGTGTTGGAAAGCCTGACTTAATTGAAATCAAAGGAGTGACTTATTGCGGCTCGTGAGTTTATACACGAGTTTTATAAATCATGCAATTTCTTTGCTCACGATACTAACTGCTGCTTGCTCGTGACAGGTCGGCTACATCAAAGTTGACAATGGATAACGTCCCTTGGCATTCTGATGTTAAAACCTTCTCAGAGGCTTTGGCCAGGAAAAGCAGCGGCGAATACGAAGTTGCCTGTGAGCATGCTCATTCTTGTTGCGTCCTTCTGGCAAAAGTCGACAGGTTCAAGACAAATGGTGAATGGCACACATGGATAGATTACGAACGGTTTCATGAGCTGGTACGTTCCTTAGGAGTTCACTCTTGTAATAGCTCTTAACTCACTGCCATCTGCTAAGTTTTTCTGAAACTGGAAACAGGTGGTTTCAGGAAAGCCATTTAGGACAGAAGACTACATGGCTCGCACACCATCCTGGGCTATCTATGGTGCCGAAGATTGTGGATTTGATCCAGATCAATCTCTTTATTGTTGCATGGGCTATCTTGTCTGGGAATTCCTTGGACATTAACATGATTATCTCAATATTTGGGTCAAAATGCTTAATCCTAACTATAGTACACTCATCTAAGTCTTATAAACCCACTCCTTAGTCTACAACTTCTCATGTTAACAAAATAGTGTATGAAGTCATTCAAAAGTTGATGTGATTTTATTTTATATTGAAAATTTTATACAACACAATAGTTTATAAATTTCAGGTTCTTCTACTTGGGCGACATCTCCTCAAAGAGTAATCCGGAAGCATATCTGGATTTTACGTTTAGATTGTATGATTGCTTTATGAAGCAGCATCATCAGCTGGATGAACCCAATGATCCTGGAAATACAGTGTTGCCTTTGATTATTAACACTCCTGGATGGGTGAAAGGTATATTTTTGAAAGATCTACTGTTACTTGATATTTTTTTCTCTTTTTAAGTAGCAAAATAAGTGTTTTTTTATTATGAAAATAGCGACTTATTTTGTTGGCTAGGAACTCTTCATTGATCTTTGTTGTATCCAGGCACTGGCTTTGATCTCTTGGTTGAAATGTTAAGATATATATCTCCTACTCTAGTTGTTCATATACACATTTCAGTTCGGAGTAAAAATCTACCAGTTGGGACATTCTGGTTGGATGCAAACCAGCAGGAACTTCATGAAGTTCCTATATTTGTTCTTGATTCAGCACGTCGAAACATTAAAAATGAATCGTGAGTTTTCATCATTCACAATTGAGTTTCTTTATATCTGCTGAAACAATTTCCTGTACACATTGATGTCCAAATATTTAGCAAATAGAAGACTATTTGTCATTTCGGGACTTAGCTACATTGTCCACACCTTTATTTGCTTTTGAAATCGATTATTAATCTAGTTATGCTTTCTACCAAGTTTTAGATATACACCAGGCTATAGCTTGAGTTTGTGTGCTATAGAGCTGGACAACTTCACCTGTAAGGCTTTAACAGTGCCAAATTCTCTTTTTTTCCTGCAGTATATTAGTTCAGAAAGATGCTCGCCAAATCCGAGACCAGCGTCTTTTTGACTATTTCAAGCAATGCTTCCCCAACAACCTAAATATTCTGACTAATAAAGAACTTGCTCGTGCTCTGGCTGCTGTTTTTCCATATGTGATTTCTTTTTCAAAAGTAAAGGTCATTCATCTTCATTGTCAAGTTAGTAAAGCATTAGGTGATTTAACTAAACTTATACTTAAGATCGGTGTATCATGCTGTCTTGAGTTTCATATGCATGCTCTTTCCTAATCATTTGTGTGACCCCAATATATCTCATGCTTTGTCAGCTTTTGTTTGAGCTATGATTTACAGCCTTTGTAGGTGGTTTTTAGAACACTGTTAGCTTCCTTGATGCCTATAGTTGGTTTCAACGCAGTGATGACATCTGAGCATTTTGATTCTGTTTATCATAATCTCTAATAGTTCATCTAGGTATGCTTTATATTCTTTTTAGTTGTCACATATGGAAGCAGTCTTATTTGTGTGTATATAATCTCTTATCCCAATTTATTATTTTTATGCAGTGTTAAAGCAGATCGAGTTAACAAGCAGCCCCAAAGAACAACTTGTGAATGATGAAGTTTTATAGAACTTGTGAATTGAGATATTTTTTGTATTTAATATGGAATACAAACACTTTTGTAAATAATGCACTGTATTATAAGTGAATTTTGTAAACTATTATCAGTGTAAATTGTGAATATTATCGATTGTGAATAAAAATGCTTGTAAATTGTGAATATTGTAAATTGTGAATATTATCAATTGTGAATAAAAATGTTTATAAATTGTGAATATTATACATTGTGAAAAACACTGCCTATTAAAAAGACAACGTTTTTTAAGTAACAATACACAACACGATTTTTGCGTTGTCTTTGTGTCAAACCACAACGCTTTTTCCGCGTTGTCTTTGATACCCGACTTTTAACAACAGCGTCAATAACAACGCTTTTTAAAAACCAATAGACAACGCGAAAAAAGCGTTGTCTTTGCTCCAAACCACAACGCGGAAAAAGCGTTGTCGTAGATATACTTTCTACAACGGCTTCATCAACATCGCTTTTTAAGCATTAACGACAACGCGGAAAAAGCGTTGTTGTTTAACTTTTTTCTTGTAGTGAAGTTTAATCAATCAAGAAAGTTATTTGGTTACTTCTTCTTTCTTTCTCTCTACCTCTCTTTTCTCTCTACTTCTCTTTACTTTATTAGAGCCGCTGACTTTGTATTCCACCGTTCATAGTGATTTTTCCTCCTCTGCCCGTGATTTTTTCCGTCAAGGGTTTTTTCACGTAAATTTGGTGTGTTCTCTATTGTTCTTGTTGTCGTTTTTCGTACTAATCTCGTTACATCGGACATTCTTATTTAGGTTAACATCTCCAAAATTTATGCTGAAAAAAAAATCCTAATTTCCCATATAATAATCCAACCTCCGGACTAGATATTACGAATAAATTGGATCTCCGACCGCTAGAGAGAACTTTTAAGGAGATGATGATGGAGGGAGCGACGCTCACCTTAGCTTAGATTATTCCATCCTCGACTTGGATGCTACCTCGAAGCATCTCCAACCTATGGGAAGAAGCTTCAAATCTTGGCTTCTACTGCATATATTCCACCTCCAGGGTCGGTTCTACAACTGAACCGTCTCTAACCACTTGCACTACAAAAAATCCCTTAAATAACGACGGAATTTTTAAACGTCCGTCGCTATTAGCGACGGATAAAATAAATTCGTTGCTATTTTAGGGTTACATGTCAAATTCCCTAAAATAGCGATGGAAAAGGTCAATTCTGTCGATATTAGCGACGGAAAAGGAAAAGTTCGACAGAATAGACTTGTCCGTCGTTATTTTAGGTTTATCTCTCCCTTGCCTCTCTCCCCCACCGTCGTTTATTCAAAAAGTTTTCCTCGCGTCTCAGTCATCCTCGGCGTCTCCTCCTCCGACGATCCCCTCCTCCGTCACAGGTACGCAAATAGCATAGTTTTCGTCCCCTCCTGCAACCGTGCGTTGCCGCAGCTTCCTGTTGCGGTCGCGCGCTGCCGCAACTTCCTGCTGCGGCGGCACGCAACCGCAGCAGCCTCCTGCCGCTGCCGTCGCTAGAGGAGGTATTAATTAATTAATTATGATAATTAATTAATTTTCCTAATTAATTATCTAGGATAATTAATTAGGATAATTTCATATCCTAATTAATTATCATTAATAGAGATGGATATTTTTTATTTCATTAATTTGTGTTTGATTAATTAGATACTAATTTAGGATCCTAATTTGATTAATTTGTGTTTGATTAATTTATGTTTGATTAATTTGCTACTATCCTAATTAAAGTTTCAAATTTAGGATATTAATTTATGTTTGATAAATCGGAAACAAAGTTGAATAATTTAGATTGTTATTTGTAGTTAACAAATCAAATTACAAGTTAGTTTAGCTATTTTGTTATTTGTTAAAGTAGTTACGTTGAATCTTTTTGATATAGATGTTTGCATGAGTAACAATATCGAATATTTTATTGTTATTAGGATACAATGTATATCAACAAGATATGGATGTATTATAGGTTAGATAATGGATTTATCCGCGAAGATTTTTTTGCTAGAGTTGAAGAATTTATGAACTTTACAATGTGTCATCCTGAGTGTTTGAATAGCGCCGAGTTAAAGTGTCCATGTAATCAACGCAGATATAGAAATACAACTTTCCATGATAAGGATACACTGAAAACACATATCTGTAGATATGAGTTTATTCCAGATTATTACAACTAATATTGTCATGGAGAGTCGTATGTATTTGAATCCGTTAGACCATCTGTCGCTTCATCATCCAACTCAATTGGTCCAAAGGCATTATATAGGCCTACTGATGCAATGCAATCAATGGTTTACAATGCAATGAATGGATTTGATCAATCAAATGTAGATCAAATATCTACTCCTGAAGTTTAGAAAATGTATGACATGTTGAAGGCTAGTGAAAGAGAAGTATGAGAAGGTATTCCTTCTAATTATTCTCAATTGTCTACTACTGTAAGATTATTGAATATGAAGGCCGAACATCATTTCTCAGAGCGATGTTATGATGGCATATGTCAATTGATGTCAGAGTTGCTTCCAACAGATAACTGCATAACTGATAATGTTTACAATACTAAAAAAAATAATTAGAGACTTGGGTTTGCTAGTCGAGAAGATACATTGTTATATCAATAATTGTATGATCTATTAGAATGAAGATAGTGAGTTGATGCAATGTAAAATGTGTAATCATCCTCGTTACAAGCATAGTAGTCGCATGGTTGGGAAGAAGAAGAAAAATATTCCCTGCAAAGTCATGTATTACTTCCCTTTAACTGCTAGACTCCAACGCTTGTATGCATCAGTAACAACAACAAGTCATATAACCTGACATCAAAACCATGGACATGAAGGAGACATAATGTGTCATCCTTGTGATTTCCCTACATAGAAACATTTAGATTCGACGTTTTCTTTTGCTATGGAACCACGTAATATGAGACTTGGACTTTCTGCATATGGATTTCAGCCATTTAGAAGTTATGCACAATAATATTCATCGTGGCCAGTTATTTTAACACCATATAACTTACCACCATGGATGTGCATAAAATATAAATTCATGTTTCTTACCGAGCTAATTCTAAGTCCTCATAATCCAAAAAGACAAATAGATATATTTTTGCATCCTTTGATTACTGAGCTGAATCATTTGTGGAATATAGGCTCAGAGACGTATGACATAGCAAGTAAATCAAAATTTACAATGCATGTAGCATTGTTATGGACCATTAGTGATTTTCCCACATACTTAATGTTATCAGGATGGAGCACGGCTGGAAAGTTAGCATTCCCACATTGTATGACTCAGCCTGATGGATTTTCTTTGCTTTGTAGTGGAAAGATTTCTTGGTTTGATAATCATCGAAAATTTTTACCTGTTGATCATCCATTCAGAAGAAATAAAAAAATTCAAAAGGAATAAATTGGTTAGGAAACTACCTGTAGCGATCTTGGCCTCTCTGGTCCCCGCAGGCAACCCTCTAGGCCCGAGACCCTGCGGGTTATCCCACTCCCGGCAGTGGGTTTTTGCCTTCCCCAGATTCGAACCCTAGACCTCCAGGATAAGTACTAACGCGCTCACTTGGCTACCAGATTCATTATGTAGCGACACAGCCCCTCTAGCCCCATCAGGCGGCTCTCTAGGTCGTGTCATACGGTCTTCTCACTCCTGGCAGTGGGTTTTTCCTTCTCCAGATTCTAACCCTAGACCTCCAGGACAAGTACTAAAGTTCCTTGAATCTGGTAGCCAAGTGAGTCTGGCTACCAGATTCAAGGAACTTTAGTACTTGTCCTGGAGGTCTAGGGTTAGAATCTGGAGAAGACAAAAACCCACTGTCGGGAGTGGGAAGATCGTAAGGCAAAACCTAGAGAGCCGCTTGATGGGGCTAGAGGGGTCGTGTTGCTACACTACCCCCAGTTTGGATGTCAGGTGAAGAAATGTTTAATGAAATTGTTAGTTATGGATTTCTACCTGTATATCAGGATGGTTCAGATGATACAAACAAGTACATTGTTAGAGTCAACAAATGCGGTTGGAGGAAAAGAAGTATTTTTGGGAGCTTTCATATTAGAAATATTTACTCATTTAATATAATTTGGATGTGATGCATATTGAGAAAAATTTCTTTAACAGCATCATCAATATTGTGCTGAATGTTCATGGGAAAACTAAAGATACAACAAAATCACATGAAGAATTGAAACAATTATAAGCAAGCCTGAGTTACATCAGAATGAAATAACTGGTAAATATCCCAAGGCATATTATATATTAGACAAAGAAAGTAAGCAAGCAATGTGTTCTTGGTTGAAAGCAATCAAATTTTCAGATGGATATGCCTCTAATATGTCTCATTGCGTGGATACAAACAGATTAAAAATGATTGGAATGAAGAGTCATGATTGTCATGTGTTCATGCAAATATTAATTCCAATAGCTTTCCAAGAATTACTTCCTAATAATATTTGACAAGCACTTACAGAATTAAGTTTTTATTTCAAAAATCTGACTTTCAGGGTTATTACGGTATCAGATATGCTATGCCTTTAGACAGATATTACATTAATAATATGTAAGATTGAACGAATATTTCCACCAAATTTTTTTATTCAATGGGACTCTACCTATTCATTTATCTAGTGAGGCACAAATAGGTGGACCTGTACAATACAGATGGATGTATCCTTTTGAAAGATTTCTTGGGAAATTAAAGAATAATGTACATAACAAGGCAAGAGTTGAGGGATCAATATGTAATGCATATCTGGTTGAAGAAGCAAGTTCGTTTTGCTCATATTACTTTGTTGAAAATGTGAAAATCGAACATCGAAAGTGTTCACACAATCAAGATGATATTTAAACATTTGACCCAGACATGCTTTCTATTTTCAAGTACCCTGTAAGAGCAATGGGTGCAACTCTATCTAGATGATTAAATAACCAAAAATATTATGCTGCCAGGACATATATACTCCTGAATTATGAAGAGGCCAAACCATACCTAAGGTAATAGTTCCAGTTTATATATTTATTTACATTAAATTACTATTTGATAATATAATTTAAAATCTAATATGATATCAAATTACCTTATATGCCAGGTTACACGAACATCAGTTGTACATTCAAAATTCATCTATAAGTGCAAATGAGGTAGATAAGAAGATAGAGGATGAATTTACATTTTGGTTTCAAATATATGTAAGTGAGTTATATGCATCTTTATGTTTACAATTCTGTATTATATATTCATCTAATTTTATCAACCACCACTATTATAGGTGAATGATCATGGAATTTCAAATGTGGAAGACGAACAAATAAAAAATCTAGCATTTAGACCTCTGCTTATTGTGACTGTCTTCTCCGGTTATTACGTGAATGGATACAGATTTCATGTGGGCCAACGTGATACACAATGGCTAATGTATAATTCTTGTGTTTGTGTCAAAGGATCAACAAATAACAATGATACTCAATTTGATTATTATGGCAGACTAGAGGAAATTATCGAGGTTGAATACCTAGCATTACCTTTCAAAAGATGTGTATTATTCAGATGTTCTTAGTATGATCCAACTCCAAGGACGAACACCAGAAAATATCGTTTATACAATTTAGTTGAGGTTAATTCAACAAAAAGATTCAACAAGTTTGAACCTTTCGTCTTTGCGGTGCAAGCTGGTCAAGTATTTTATCTTGAGTACCCAACTAAGAGAAGACGACCAAGTGAATGACTAGCTGTTTGTCAAATTAAGCCTAGGTCAAACATTGAATTGTCAAATACGATAACTGTCCAAAATCCTGATGCTTATCAAAATGAAGAAGTCATAATGAACTCCGTTATTACTTATAGTTGATAATGTCACTTATGAGGAAATAGATGATGGTGAAATATCTAGCAGTGAGGAGATTGATGTATCAATGGAGTCAAACGATGAAAACTTGCATGTTAATTTAATTCCATCGGAATAAGATCAGGCGATTAAATATTGAATATTACTAGTTGTTTGTATTTCGTTTTCGTAGATACTAGTTGTTTCTATTTCATCGTCGTTGATACTAGTTATTTGTATTTCATCTTCGTTGGATTAACTATTGCAAATGTATATATCTAATATTATGATTTTGGATTTTTATAGTCATGCAGTCGGGACAGAGACCACGTGGTGACCAGATACTTTGAGAGTAGTGAGCGACTGGTAAGTAAATATATAATTTATATATATTTCAGGTCAAATTTTGCTAATGTATGATATCTTTGCTACAACTTTCTCCCAGATGGTCACCAGGTCTCAGCTTACATTACAAAGAAATTCAAAGAATGATTGTCCTCGACTGCTACTACATGGGGCCATATAGAGCAAGATATGAAGAATTTTTATTATGGTGAATTTTTGGTAAGTAGTTTAGATATATATTTTATTTAATGTTAAAACTTACATGATACTAAACATATATTTTTTTTTTACAGAAGAGATATATTTCGGTGGAGGGTCAAGAGGAGGAATTCAAGAAAACCTAGAACGCCTATTGCTCCAAATTGTACAGGTACATGTACAAGTAGAGAAAGAAGGGAAATAGAACTTATTGTACAGGTACATGTACAAGTAGAGAAAGAAGGAAAATAGAACTTTTGAGGTCCCTGAGACAGTTTGGGGTGCATGGAAAGCAGTCTGGGATGCCCAGTATTGGAAAGATAATGTTGTGATTGCTCGAGGCAATCGCAACAAGGAGCTTGCTGGCCCCAACACCGAATCCACGAAATATATTGCTGGATCCCATTCGATTGTCCAACATGCCAGTGACTTGGTAAATTTTTAGTTAGGTTATAATAAACATTCATTATATTCTTTTGGATATATTTAAACACTGTATTTTCTATATACAGACTGCTGAGTTGCAAAGACTTCCCACTAGTTGGGAGGTGTTATTAACCAATACCCATAAGAAAAAAGATGAGTTATTTGTCAATCGACGCTCCTTAGCAATCAATGTAAGTATATTAACTTTAGTATATTTGTTTTGACATTTTATAATGATTAATTTAATTCTTATTTCACAGGAAGAAATAACCACTAAAGTTGTAGAGGCATCTCAACCTGCTGTAGAGGGGGAGGGTTCTTAATCTCTTTCCACCAACCAAGTGAATGTCATTTACTATGATGTCATCGGTGGAAGGAGGAAGACCGCCCTATACGGCCTAGGTTCTCAGGCAAAAATTACATATGATCATATAAGAACTCTAGGGGTTAGGGGGCGTCCAAGTTTCTCCTCCTCCTCTAGTTAGGTTCGTCAATTGCAGGAGGAGAATGATGCTCTACGGACTCAACTCACGACAATAGAGACGACGTGGGCCGAGAAGGACGTAAAGAGGGATGCAGAGTTGAGGGAACTGCGGGCCCGCCAAGCACACACTGAGGCGTTGGTGTGTCACATGCAAACTTTTGCAGCAACCCTATGGCCAATGTCACAGATGCCCGCCCCTTCTCGTTTTGAGTCTCAGGAGGCGTAGGATCCTGAGGATATCCCAGATGAGTAGAGACATTTTTATGGTATGTTATATTCTTTTCTTTGCTTTTACAAAATCAAATTATTATACTATCTGGTTTGTTATTATATGCATCACTAAATATTTCTTATTTTTCTTTTTTTTTTTACTGATTCTATGTTTTCAGAGTTGAATTCAGACATTGGTGTAGTTGAAAGGTTTGTATATTGAGTATTTTACCTATCATTAAATGTTATTTAGAATTTTTATATCAGTTATGATAACTAGTTATGTTTTCACTAATATTATTTTATCATTGTATTCCATTTTTAATTATATCGTTTCTCTTCTTTTATGCAAGAATGTTGTTCTTTTTATCCAGTTTTGATATGTCTGTCTTCTGCTACACTCTATGTTTATGTATGTATTCACTATTATTTTTTGGATATGGATATGACTTTGGTTTGGATTCGGATATATATGGATTTGTTTTGTATGGATTTGTGTTGGATTTGTGGGTGTTTGGATATGTTTGGATTTGCTTTATCATTAAATTGTTTTGTATATGTTTGAATATGTATTATTATTTGGATATGTATATATGTATGTGTTGTTATTTGAATATGTGTTTTACTTGGATATGTGTTGTAATTTGAATATGTGTATGTATGCATTGAATGTAAATATGGTAAGTGGAAAATTGGGGAAAGACTGTTGAAAAATTGCGGAAATTAGCGACGGATATTTGACTATTCCGTCGCTAATTGCGACAGAATAGCTATAAATCCGTCGCTAATTGCGACGGATATTTGATTTTCCGTCGCTATCATTGGAAAATCCAAGTCCTCTGCCTATCTAATAGCGACAGATATTTACGATATTCATTGATAATTATGATAAAATAGCGATGGAAAATTTTTGATTCCGTCGCTATTAGACCCTAGATAGCCATCTGTTTCCGTTATTTAGCGACGGAGGTTTTAAGTATCCGTCGCAAATAGTGATGGATTACTTGTTTAATATCCGTCGCTAATAGCGACGGATAAAAAAGTTCCATCGCTATCCGCGACTACGACGGCCCGGCAGCCGACGAGTTTGTTTCTGTCACTATTCCGTCGTTATTATCGTTTAGCGACGAAATAGCAACGAAAATAGTCCATCGCAATTTCTGATTTTTTTTTTTTGTGTTGGAAGAATCTGATAGAAAAATCTTAAGCCAAGAAATCTTGATTAACAATCTTAATTTCTATTCCACTCTTAAGAAATAATAAACATGATAATTAACCAAAGTTACAGAAGCGTACCGGAATCCATAGTTTGCGATCGATCCTCCGGAGATGATCTTCAATCTGCAGATTTCCTTAGGTTTCCGAAGAGTTTTGTCGATGGGGAACAAAACAAAGCATCGTCTGCAAACTGGAACCATAACCTCCTATTTATAGAATCCAAAGGTTGCCCTTTTCTAATTTGGCCCCTCAACAAATTAAAATTAGCACATGGTATCCACAATGTTTTATTCATAACAATTAAGCCCTTCCGTCAAATTACATAATTTCAAAATTTAGATCACAATATTTTGACTTATTTAATTGATGACATACAACATTTATAATTACAATATGACCCTAAAATTCTAACAATCTCCCACTGGGCCATATGCGTAAACTTATAAATGTGTTAACCTTAGTGAGCTCAAAAACTTTTGCCATCATAACCATAGGGCTTCCTTAACAATCTCGTCCATTAATTATATAGACATAGGATCAATGCAGTCTTCGTTGTATCTTTACCAACTAAACCATCAATGGTCACATATATCAATACAATCAAATGACATAGATCAATTATAAATTTGTGGCATGAAAATTACATGCAAGGTGATCTATTCATGTCAATTTTCAACTGGTCCTCCTTAACCAAAGTGAGATCAAAACTTTAACTTTAGTTATACAAATTGGAATGAAGTAAACATTAAACTTTATATCTGATCAGAAAATCTCTAAATACATAAGTTTCAGAGACATAACCAAACATATATAGAAAACAATTATAGTACAAACTCCCACTGAATCTAAATTTTACCAAACTGAATAACACCCATATGAGTGGTATGCTCATAAAAGACATTGGGTGGTAGACCTTTCATCAAAGGATCTGCTATCATGGAGTTTGTACCTATGTGTTCTATCAAAATCTGTCCACTTTATACTCTTTCTTTAACAACAAGGAACTTGATATCGATATGCTTCGATTTTGTCGAGCTCCTATTGTTGTTGGAATACAATACAGCTGATTTATTGTCACAAAATAACTTCAGTGGTTTTTCAACCCTTCCCAAAATGCGCAGCCCAGAGACAAAATTTTTTAGCCATATTCCATGATTAGATGCCTCATAACATGCTATAAACTCTGCTGCCATGGTGGAAGAAGCTGTCAATGCCTGTTTGGCACTTCTGCAAGAGATTGCTCCGCCAGCCAACAGAAAAACATAGCCTGAAGTGGATCTCGTGCTATCTTGGCATCCAGCAAAATCAGAGTCAGAATATCCCACGATCTCAAGAATATCTGATCTCTTATATGTGAGCATGTAATCACTAGTTCTCTTTAAATATCTCATTACCCTCTTTGCTGCTTTCCAATGATCCATTCCAGGGTTGCTTAAATATCTGCCCAACATTCCAACAATGTACGCAATATCCAGACGCGTACAAACTTGAGCATACATAAGACTTCCTACTGCCGAAGCAAAAGGAATCTTTTGCATTTCTTGAGTCTTGAGGCTTCCTTTAGGGCACTGTTTAAGACTAAACTTATCTCCTTTAGCAACTGGGGTGTTTCCTGGTTTACAATCTTGTATGCCAAATCTTTTAAGCACTTTATCGATATAGTTCTTTTGTGATAATCCAAGAATACCTTGAGAACGATCTCGGTGTATTTGGATTCCTAATACAAAAGATGCATTACCAAGATCTTTCATTTCAAAATATCTAGATAGAAATTTCTTGGTATCGTTTAACATACCTAGATCATTTGTGGCAAGCAAATGTTATCAACATATAAAATCAGGAAAATATGTTTGCTCCCACTGAACTTATGATACACACAATCATCTAACACATTCACCTCAAATCCAAATGAGATGATTATTTGATGAAATTTATGGTACCATTGACGAGACGCTTGCTTTAACCCATAGATGGACTTCTTAAGTTTGCAAACCATACTCTTTGAATCTCCCGATACAAAGTATTTTGGTTGCACCATATAGATTGTTTCCTCAATGTCTCCATTGAGAAAAGCTGTCTTGACATCCATCTGATGGAGTTCCATATCAAAGTGTGCAACAAGTGGCATGATTGTCCTAAAAGAGTCTTTCGTTGAAACCGGAGAAAAAGTCTCTTTATAGTCAATTCCATATTTTTAGTATAACCTTTAGCTACAAGACGTGCTTATATCTTTCCACATTACCGTTTGAATCCCGTTTAGTTTTAAAAATCCATTTACAACCAATGGGTTTCACACCTTCTGGTAATAGGACAAGTTCCCAAACATTATTGTCTTGCATTGATTTATACTCTTCATTCATTGCCTCGATCCATTTTTGAGAATTTGAATCTTGCATGGCTTGACGAAAGTTGATTGGATCATCCTCCGCATGCCATCATTTTCCTCATGTTCTTGAAGTAGTACTATGTAATCATCTGAAATATCACTCCTCCTTTCTCTAGTGGATCTACGTAAAGGCACTTGTTCTTCATGCATTGGTTCTTGAGGTTGTTGAGTTTGTTCTTCTGGGAGTTGACTGACAATGTCTTGTTGTTCTTGTATTGCATCTTGATCACTAACAGGAATAATATCCTGATCATTATCAGAAGCAATCATAGGAATATAAATCATTTCCTCTTGAAGAGTAGTAGGAATACATTCCTCCTCAAAGACAATGTCAGATACCTTATTCTTCCCCCCAAACTCAATATCCTCAAAGAACGTTACAGTTCCCGTCTCAAAGATAGTCCGTGTTTTGGGATTATAAAACTTATAGCCCCTTGATCGCTCAGAATATCCAATAAAGTAGCTACTTACTGTTCTAGAGTCTAATTTCTTTTCATGTGGCATGTATGGTCTAGCCTCAGCTGGACATCCCCAAACATGAAAATGTTTTAAACTTGGCTTTCGCTTTGTCCAAAGCTCAAAAGGTGTTTTAGTAGCCGCTTTAGTGGGTACTCGATTTAGAATGTAAGCTGCTGTCTTTAATGCTTCTCCCCAAAGTGATGTTGATAAAGTTGAATGGCTAACCATACTCCTTACCATATCCTTAAGAATCCGATTTCATCGTTCAGCTACACCATTCATGCTTGGCGAGCCTGGCATGGTGTACTGTGGGACGATTCCACACTCCTCTAGGTATTGAGCAAAAGGTCCTGGACGTTGTTCACCTGAACCGTCATATCTACCGTAGTATTCACCACCACGATCAGATCTGACTTTCTTAATTCTTTTGTCGAGTTGGTTTTCGACTTCAACCTTAAATGTTTTGAAAACATCCAGTGTTTGAGCCTTTTCATGAATAAGAAATATGTAAGCATATCTAGAATAATCATCAATGAATGATACAAAATATTGTTGGTCATTCCAAGAAGGTGTTGGAAATGGTCCACAAACATCCGTATGTATCAATTCCAATACTTCTGTAGCTCGATATGCACCTTCTTTCTTTCTTTTGGTTTGTTTGCCCTTAATGCTTTCAACACAAATGTCTAGGTCCGTAAAATCAATGGACTGTAAAATTCCATCTGATACAAGTCGTTCAACTCTATTTCTAGAGATGTGTCCTAAACGTTTGTGCCATAATGCACCTGAATTTTCAATATTAAATTTACGCTTAGTACCACGTGATTCCACATTTAGGGTTTCAATATAAGAAGCATTTATATCAAGCATATAAAGATTGTCATAAATGATAAGTGAATCGGTTCCAACAATAGTAGAATCAATAGATAAACTGAACTGATTGTTTCCAAATGAACAACAATAACCCAATTTGTCCAAATGAGAAACAGAAACCAAATTCCGTCTAAAAGATGGTACAACAAAAGTATCTATTAAGTCTAAATAATAACCAGTGCTTAATAACAATCTAAAATGCCCTATGGTTTCCACCTCGACCGACTTGTCATCACCCACATAGATGCATCTTTCAGCATCACTTGGCTTTCGGTAGCTCAGGCAACCCTGCATTCAAACACTGATGTTAGTAGTAGCACCGGAGTCTAACCACCAAGTGTTTCTAGGCACTGAAGCTAAATTTACTTCTGAACAAACCAAATTTAAAAATGTACCCTTTTTCACACGCCAGACATGATACTTAGGACATTCTTTCTTAACATGATCAGGCTTGTTACAGAAGAAACAACCTTTCTTATCATTGTCTTGCTTTTGTTTCTTCACATAAGGACCTTTAGTAGCCTCATTCTTTCTTTTCTTGCCCTTATCTTTAGGGGTGCTTGCTAAGTAGGCACTTTCAACCTTGTTTTGCTTCAACCTCTCTTCCTCTTGAACACAATATGAAATGAGCTCGTTAAGAGTCCATTTCTCCTTTTGACAGTTATAATTGATTTGAAACTGACTGAACTGGGTTGGAAGAGAAATAAGCACTAAATGCACAAGCATGTCATCCGACAATTCAAGTTTAAGTGCCTTCAAGTTTGATGCAAGATGGGAAAATTCCATGATATATTCCCGAATATTTCCCTTGCCTTGATACTTCATGGAAATCAAGCTTTTCAGAAGTGTGCTTGTTTCCGCCTTATCGCTTTTGGCAAAGCGCTTCTCAATCTCATCAAGATATTCCTTAGCGTTAGTGATACTATTAGACACCGCACCCCTAAAAGCCTCCGGTATGCCGCGCTTGATGATCATAAGACTCATGCGGTTAGAGCGTTCCCACTTCTCATATTTAGTTCTCTGTTCAAAAGAACTAGAATCCGTAGGAGTAGTAGGTTGCTCTATTCTGAGCGCAAGATCTAGATCCATGCAGCCAAGAACAATGAGAATGTTCTCCTTCCAATCCTTAAAATTTGTACCATTGAGGATTGGAACTGAATTTAAGTTAGCAGAAATAGTAGCAGCACTTGCTGAAAAGAGAACACAAGAATAATAACATAAATAACATGCTCATTGTAAATAAATTAAAATAAATGGTAAATCTCATCTAAAGATACCTAGTGCAACAACAATATCAAGTCTTTGGACAGTAATATTATTTGCAAGTGGTACTCTTGTTGTAATAATCAAACACTAACAATAATACATGACAAATAATAAACTTATCTTTGGATCGATTTATTAAATTCATGAAAAATAGCAATTGTAACCTTATAATTGTTACGTGTTTATTATCACAAGTAAATGTATAATTTTGTTAAGTATAAATCTTCCTTTGGGCCGATTAATACTCACATAAATTTATACATTTACACCTTAATTAATACCTGAATAATATCTCAATATTTCAAATAAAATTAAATTCAAATAATAGAGGTCACTTTGGTGACATATCATTTAAATTTAAATATTAATGGACCCATATAATCCATTTAATATTTAAATGCATATTATAAAATAAGTTAACTAAATTATTTAATCCAAATAATTTAATTAAATTATTTTATCTAAATAATTAAATTTAATGGATTATTATCAGAGAGGATAAAATAATATCACATGAATTATTATTTATTTATTATCCATATAAATTTCAATCTCACCCACGTACTTAAACTACTCTACGAAATGAAATTAAGGAATTTTTTTTTAATCAAGAATTCCTCATTTAATTAACCACGCACGCATACCGATGTCACGAAATCATGCACACGTTTCCGAAACTGAAGCATCATTTTTGATCTAACTGTCCAGCAACTTCCACGACGGACGAAAATTTCTGTCCGCCAGGAAAATTTCTGTTGCTGCCGGAGGAATCCATAAGGAATGGACAAACGTGCATCACTTCCAACATCCAAATTGTTGGCAAATTGTTAGAGCCTTCTGTGATAATTTCGGCAGCGACTCGAATGTGGCGTTTCAGAATCCATACCAATAATCTCAGCATAGTAACGATGAAGAATCGAAAAATACAATAATAATATGGATAATCGAAACAGAACAAAATTTATAATTATCTCTTAAGAATTGGAAATAGATTGCTCTGATACCAATTGATAGAAAAATCTTAAGCCGAGAAATCTTGATTAACAATCTTAATTTCTATTCCACTCTTAAGAAATAATAAACATGATAATTAACCAAAGTTACGGAAGCGTACCGGAATCCATAGTTTGCGATCGATCCTTCGAAGATGATCTTCAATCTGTAGATTTCCTTAGGTTTCCGAAGAATTTTGTCGATGGGGAACAAAATAAAGCATCGTCTGCAAACTGGGACCATAACCCCCTATTTATAGAATCCAAAGGTTGCATATTTCTAATTTGGCCCCTCAACAAATTAGAATTAGCACATGGTATCCATAATATTTTATTCATAACAATTAAGCCCTTTCGTCAAATTAATTCCAAAATTTAGATCACAATAATTTTGACTTATTTAATTGATGACCATACAACATTTATAATTACATTATGGCCCTAAAATTCTAACATGTTGCTCCAGCAATATCAGTGGATGATAAACCCATCTAAAGATTGTATACGTACAATGCCAAATAATATGATTGTAACCACATAATAAGGAAAATTGGTGCCCTTATAATGTGTAGCTTGTCTTCCCTTGAACTTGTAGAACACTTGTCATGAGCTATACATGTTTAATTGGGCTTTTAGTAGTCTTGCCGTGGATCACCAATTGTTAGCCTTGGTTAATATGAGTTAGATGATTCAGTCTAATTATGAATTAATCATTTAATTAGGTTGGTTTAATGAGTATTACGATTAGAACGATCCTAATTAAGTTTGGCATTTAGTTTAATTAGTTGTTTCATATATATGTAGTTATTTGCTTATATGTAGTCCAGCTATTTTTAATAATTTTTTTTATAAATAGCTAAACTTTCATATTGACACAAGACCTTGATTCGGAGTCATTTGGTTGATCGTGAGGAGGTTCTCTTTGATAAACTCTATATTAAAGGTAGGTACTTCTCCTTTGTATTCTTGTAGATCATTGATCATAAATGCATGACTGTTTGATTTCTGAGTAGGACTGCTTTACCTTATCCTTTGTTTTTAATATCGTCCGTTGATACCTTCTGTGCTTGATCTTCGAGCTAATCGTATTTTATATCCATACAGTCTCACCGTTGATTTCTATTTTATAAAGTACCGCTTGTACGCGAATACTTAGAAATGGTCATTAAACATAACTAGGGTTGGTTGGCATTAGAGATATCCTACCTAGTAGTTTACTTGCATATTTGATGATTTTGGTGTCTATTGATTGTATCATTGTATCGTTGTTATTTGGTTGATAATGCATTTGGTATCATACACCATATCTACGTTGTCACGCCCCATAGGCTCGTGCTCGCTCGAAAATCGAGCAACACCTCCCCTGAACAGCGGACAATCTGAAACTTTTATATATACATATTCCACACATATAAAATTTAGCCACACTCGGTTGGCATTCACACCATCACAACCACGCAGTTAAATAATATAATTGAAAAATAATAAACATAATAAATAAATCTCCATAGCTAAGCGCAGCAAACCGAAATCCAGTGGAAATAAATAAATACACGTCCAAAGGAAAATCATATACCATCCAAAAAGATAATAAAATAAAAAATGACACTAATACTATAAAACTACTACAAGAGTACGAAAATCAATAAAAAATAATACTCAAACTGGGAGACTGACAGCTGGATCATCTCCCGACGACACGAGACACAGCTATCGCTACCTGAAACAAAAAGAAGAACGAGGAACGGTGAGTTTCGGGTGGAACTCTGCGGATATAAGAACAAATAAATGCATGGTATAAATAAAAGGGTAAAAACAAGCAGATGCGAATCAAAGGGTATACAGTCTCTGGAATAGAGAACATAAACTAAATATATCTGTATAAATAAAACATACCAGAAACTCATATAACACGTAGGGCAAGATTAGAAATCCTCCTAATATCTCAGTATACTGCTAATACTGCAAAACAAATTCAGATTAAATAATAAATGCAAATCATAATCGTATATGTATGTCAATTAAATGCAATAATCATAGCTCAAACAGGTACAATAAACACAAACAAATGCACAATACATAAAATATACATTATGTCATGATCTGTACTGTACACACACCAACCAACGCTACATTGGGTAGGCTGAGAGGACAAGATACAAGCGCTAAAAACCTAAGGCTACGCAAATACACCACACTACCTATGGCCTTGGATGAAAAGCCGAAATACCTGTGGCTTAAAATCCCAAAATACCTGTGGAGACTCCAAATACCTGGGGAGCATTAACTGTTTTCACACAACTCCGACTGAGAGTGGCACAATAGGAAAATATATCCGATGACTCGTCTCAACCACAAGGGAGTCAGTGGTCATCAGCCTGCAAACGATGCATGATGCATGCCCACTAATATACACCACTTCAATCAAACTAAAATCATGCAATCCATACGATATAAAACATAATCAATATGAAACAAAACACAATCAATACCAAAGTAAATAAACATGTACTAATCTACTAGGTAGGACTTATCTAATGTCAATCAAATCCTAGATAGATCAAATGATAGTCCTACGGTACACGCAATACCCTTTAGATCAGAAATCAAGAAATGAGACTGTATAACTGAACATTTTGAATTATTACTCGAAGGTCAAGCAAAAATAAGTATCAAGCAGAAAAACAAGGCAAATAGATTTAAGGTAAAGCAATCTACTCAGATAATAAAACAACTATGCATTTAAGGTAAACGAATCTATAGGAATCAAGAAAGAAATATTCGCCTTTAATGTAGATCGTGTCAACCACCTTCAATTTCGTGAGATCAACTCCAACTCAGAACAAAATGAATCTCAAGATGAGTAGGCCACGAGGACTACTTTTTCCCCCAGGCCTAACAGTTTTAACCACCCGATCACATCTCACCAAAAGGTTATTCATTAATAGTGTATGTATGATATCTGCCACTTCTATATGCTTATCATAAGCAAGAACTTCCTTGACCTCTGGATAATTTCTCAAAGACTGTAACGTCTTTGCCTCTAAAGTACTCAACTCTCTTGTATGATGGCCCATCTTGATTCCAATTTTTTATTGTCTCTAGCTGATCCTGTCGACAAGCGGAGAGGGCCCTCACTCAGATGACACAGTAAGCCGGACGAGTTGCGATGATGTTCAGGGTTGGACTAGAGGCGGACGAGAAGAACCAATGGCTTGGAAGAACAAGGCTCAGAGTAGGAAGACAAAGGAAACTATGAGGATGAAAAGTCAATTTCTCAGAATCCCCCTCTTTGAAGCATTAAGCGGACCTTATATAGGGGAGGGGGAGGACTCCTATCCTGTATGGGTTGTCTTGTCTCATAAAAATCAATCTTCTGACACAATCCTCTGGCAGACTTAGTTTTCCCGATGGTCTGACATGGCCGCCAAAAGGTCATTCACCCGTCCTTACTGTCATTTCTCCATCAGGCATTAATGTTTGATATCCAGGTCAAACCTGATTATGGCAGAGGTCTCTTCTTCATTATGAGAGAATCTACAATATTTCTCTGTATTTGAAGGAGTCTAATCATAATTAAACGACTCTGATCGTGTGGTTACTCTGGTCCTATTATGCAACTCTGAAAATCTATCTGGACTGGTCCGATCTGTAGCAAGGAGTCACCCGGAGGGGCTCGGTCGCTCAGCCGTCAACTGCTTTTAGGTGGACAAGTTGCTTGTGAGTGGGTTCAGCCACTCCTGGTGCCCGCCCGGTCGGCCGGCCGGGTATACCCAACCGGACAACCGGTCACAGCCACGAGTAGCTCCCTAGAGCGAGGCTGGTAGTTTCAGTGGCAGGGCGAACAAGTCATCCGGTCGGGCACGACCGACCGGGACCATCCGCCCGGAACCTAAATACAAGCTCGGTATCCATATTTTAAGGGAGTTTCAGGTGCATGCTTGCCCGACTGAACATTCCCGATCGGATATTGCCGACCGAGCTCATCCAGCCGGCTACTAGTCACTGGATTGTATCCCCTTTGGACCCGAACATATTTATCTGGCTAGGTCAACACCCTTGTGCGCCCGAATGTCTTTTCCCGACCGGACTTCCTATCCGGTCGGATTATATACCCGGCCAGATCACAAGCCTCCCCTTCAAGTCTAGTCGAAGGAGGCGAGGAGTCCGACTGACTAGGCTATCCGCCCAATCGGAACTTCTTGTCGTTATCTATTCCTGTACCCGTTATAGCTCCCGAATCATGATCATTATGGGTCGAATACTCCGGATACAGTCCTCCCCGACTGTATGAGCTATATTTGTTGCATTTGGTTGACATGCATGTATGTATTGATATTCTACTATCATTCTGTTTCATACATGCCTAGTTATTATTCTGTTACTTAGAGACGGTATACTATTGTTTCTTCTACTTGATATACCTTTTTATTATGTCATGCATTTATCTGCTCTTATACTCGCAAAGTCCGCCCCGACTCACGACCTCTACCATCTACTTTTGTTTTAGGTAGTAGATAGATACATTACGTGGAGCCAGGAGAGGAATTAGTGCCAGTTCCATGATGTCGAGTAGTTTGGAGTTTTATTTTCTATAGTGTCTTTATTTTCGCAGTTTCTCTGCTTCCGCACTTCTTTTATTTTCGTAGTTATGTTATCTGGTATTATCTTAGTAGATTTATGTTTATACAGAATTGGACTAGTATGTTTGTTTTTGGATTTAACTTGAGTGTTAAGTTGGATATAGGATTTCTTTTTTTTATCTTTTTTATCCATATAAAATGCGTGGCTGTGAAATTTTTTATTTTATTATTGTGATGTCAGTCGTATCAGGTTGAGCTAGATGTTTTAGAGAGTTATGTATAAATGTCTCAACTTATCCGCCATATAAGGAAGATGCTGCTCGATTTTCAAGCAAGCATGGGCTTCTGGGGGCATGACAGACTCGGCTCCACGGAAGTTTCCCACCGACCGCTAGGATAAATCGGGAAGTACTCACGGTAGTCAGTCCAAAAGCCCAGCATCCTAGGGTTCGCACCCTATTTGGAGGAAAAATTTCTGCAAAATATGTCGTAGCTGAGGATCGAACCGTGGATGTATGAGATGACAACTAGTGACCACGAAGAGGAGTAATTAAATAAATCAAGGATCCAATCACTATCACTTATGTCTAAAGGAGTATTTGGAAGAACTTTTACTTCTTGAAAAGTGATTCGTATAGAGATTATCTAGAAGTCAATGAGAAGCTAAAGTATAAAGTGTTTGGAAATAGAAGTCAAAAGTTGATACAAAGTAAAATTTTAGTATTTGGTAAATAATTACTTTCAAGCTTAATTTTTAGTTAAATGACAACAACATCCTTAAACTATATAAATTAATTTTTTTTAATTGTCTAAATATAATTTTAATACAACATCCATAATGTTTTATATATTTATTATTATATTTTGAATATTATACCAAAATTATTTTTTTTAATAATATATATGTGTAAAAAAATATTAAATTAATAAATTAAAAATATAAAAAATGACAAAATTTATAAAAATATGTATAAAAATTTTAAAAATATAAAATTTTATTTAAAAGTGTTGTGGCAATTATGTAAAATGATTAATTTATTAAATGTATAAATGTCAATTTTTAATTCTGGACCATAAGCAAAAAAGTAAAAACAGAAAAAAAAAAATCAAATTCTTTCTTTCAGTTTTTGAGTAAAAGTTACAGAAGTTAAACTTAAAACAGAATCTGACATTCACAAACACTCAAAAGTGTTTCTGTATAGTTAGAATCAAAAAAAGCAACTAGCAGAAGTTTTCCTAAACACTGCCTAAGCCTAATTAATCATTAGCTTCGTAAGCCTGTGCCATAAAGAAGAAACATTTGATAATACATCTCCATGACACCAAATGACAATGTACATTATCACATCCACAGTTATGTATTTTACAATAATTTTTTTCCCAAATAGGATACGAATCTTGAGATATTAGGCTCTTAGACTGGCCGCCATGAGTACTTTCTGATTTACCCTGATGATTGATGGAAAACTTTCATAGAATCAAATTGGTCATCCGAGATTCGACGTTATCCAAATTTGTTAATTATTTTTTCCCCATCATTCTTGGTTGGAGCTCATAATCATGCAATAAAAAAAACATGGTGGTTTGGTTAAGCTTTCTAAACTCACTCTCCAAAGAGTAAGATGAGCAATGGGTTCAAAAATGAATGGATTGAATCAAACAAATCGAAACTCGATCGATTGACATCAATAGATAGATATTAAGTGTCGAATTATGTCCAATTTGGACAAATCAATCAATTGATATTTCAATTTAATAAGTTTATATGATTTGTGAAATTTAAAATCGAAATTATATTGAATTATATTAATATTTTAGAAATATTTGAATTTTGAATAAATTAAATAAAACTTTCTAATTTAATCAATTCCATTAGTTGACTCCAGATTATCTGATAATATTGTAATACATAGCTGAGTAGGATATTGCTCGGATAAAAAAATTTAATGAGATTGGAATGTGCTTGTGCAATCGGTTGGATTTTAAGAAAGTTTTCATCGACTATTACGATAAATTAAAAAAAACTCAGGATGAATAATTTGAAGATCCAATAGCTTAGGGTTCACATCTTATTTAGAGAAAAAATTTTACTACGTCATAGTTGAGATCGATACCTAAGATTACAACTAGTCGTCCTTTCACTACACTATAGTCTCGAGGATGGATATTGTTTGAATGATGACAAAAGATGATTCGCTCGTCCTCATCGTCTCTGTAATCCGTCCTAGGACTAATACAGAAGAGATAAATATGAAAGTTATGACTAATACGCGGGAGGATGAACATATTGATTTTATTAAATTATAACATTAAATTTTATGATGATAATATTTATATATTAACTTATCCGTCCATGCCGTATGCCGTAAGGACTCGGATATTGGATATTATTTGGATAGTGATGATCTATATTGCTTGGATAGAAAGTGTGAATGTCGTACTTAAAATCTAAAATATGGAACAAAATATTATCATTATTTGGAAAAAGGATAAGTACAGAGTTCACCCATAGAGATGCCCACCAACTCCAGCTCATTACAGCGGTGGGCTCCATCTGAATGTGAAAATTTAACCAATTCCAGCTCATCTCTTTCCCGTTCTCTAAATTTGTCTACCTGTCCTACCAGACCCCTTCTTAAACCCCCCGCCGTCACTTTCCGTTTTCTCCTCATCTCCGTTCTTCCATGGCCAAGCTCTCGCCTTTCCCATCTCGCATGCCTTCTCTCTCCTTATCTATCCTTATCCCCCTCTTCTTCTCCTTCTCCTTCTCCACTGCCTCGATTGGTGACCTCCTCCAGGAACACGGCCTCCCTGGCGGGCTCCTTCCCAAAGCAGTTGAGTCCTTCACCTACGACCCCTCCTCTGGACTGCTAGAGGTCCTGATCGGCCGCCCTTGCTACGCGCGGTACGAGGATGGGCTCGCCTTCTTCGACCGCGAGGTGCGCGGCAACCTCAGCTACGGCGCGATCCAGGGCGTCGTCGGGTGGTCGCAGGAGGAGCTCTTCTTGTGGCTCCCCGTCAAGGAGATCGTCATCGCTGATTCTGACTCCGGCGTGATCCTCTTCGACATCGGCGTTGCCCACAAGCGGCTCCCCGTGTCTTCGTTCGAGGACCCGCCGGACTGCCTGCCCGGTGCGGAAGAAGCGGCGGTCGAGGCCGGGCTAGGTGAGTCGGTTAACCCTAAAAATGCGATTTTTATGTGCGTTTCGATTCTGGTTTGGGAAGTTTTGAGATGTGCTTCCGTTTCGAAGGGTTAATCCCGCTCTTGTTGGTCATTTATTAGCCGATGCCTCAGCTTTTCGTCTCCAAATTGATTAATGTCATTCATACATCCCATTGGATTGATTACATCTTTAGCATCGATTTTGCCTTTCAAGTATGCGTTTTCTGATCTTTTTTTATCAGAGCCTCCATTATCCTAATATTCTTCCTTTTCCTTTTCCATACAAATCGAATAAAATTTCCATTTTCCCCTTCCCATTATCATCTATGCAACTCAAAATTCAACTTTTTTTTAGTCAAGCCATTCTTCTCTTTGTCGCCGTGTAATTTTGTACCCTTCCAAACAGTAATTCCGGCTTTCTGCATTGGACAGTTGAACCAAGTCTTAATCGTTTCAGCTTATTTGTTTCTTTTCTGCTGTACTTTTGCTAGTCTTCTTCTTTTCTTGTCTTTTAAAACGACTGAAACCCTGTACTTTGTCCTGATCTCCATGACCAATCATGTAACTTGCGCTTCACATTCTACCTCGTTTGCAGGGTCCTTTGCCAGGAAAGGCTTTCAGCAGCAGAGATAACGACAGCGATAAAATACATTAGAAATTTTCCTCCTTTCCCTATTCACATCTCTTTTCAATGAAACTTATCGTATGTTGTAAATGGAAAGGTAGAACTAAATGCTTTTAAATACAGTTTCATTCTTGCCTGTCTTCCAAATGTGCCATCATACAATTAATCTAATGGCAAGGTTTTTTTGATGTGGATGGTGAGCTGTGTCAGCCTAATGGCAAGTGGAATAAGATATCAACACCCTCTGCTCTGGTATCAGCTGTCATTCCTTTAAAAATGGCATGAATGATGAACGAAGTCACCTTGCCTTATTGCTGTTCAACTTGGTCATTTATTTCATCAGCAGAATTAAATGTTCTTCAAGCCTATTACCATCACTTGGAGGTTATGTTTTTTTTAACTAGAGTTTAGATAATTTAGGGTGAATAGAGGAGATTGAAAGATATGCGAGGATGTTTTTAAAGCTTTCAATGGAGTCAATAGTAGTAACAGGCCGGTTTGCCCAAGGGATAAGAAAATAGAGAGATCAAGAGATAATTAGGTGGATAAAATTATTTTATTCAAACACCATTAGAATCACAATTTAATATCATTAATAAAGACTATCAAGATATTTTAACAAAAATACTTGAATGGTCAAAAGGATAATATGAACCCTCCATTGTAGTTATGATGCTCCTAAAAAGTTTCAATTTGATGCTTCTCGGTGAACTTTTTCCCCTTGCCAACTGATGAATATGATCATAGATGTGCGACTTGAGAGTGTATATTTCTTGGCTATCTGATAAAAACAACCAGCGAGGAAAAGAAGAGTTGCCTGAATCTTTATACAATCCGATCACGAAAAACAAAGTAAAAGCTTAATCTTTTCTTTTACTATCTCATGCTGTGTTCTTCCTAAAATTTCGAACCAGGAGCCTTATGTAGTTGATTAGGCTTGCACTCCATGAGATCTGATGTTCCTTTGAGCCTTACCTTCTTCCTTGACACTAGCATGCGCAGAAACATAATAAACCATGCAAAATACAGCATGCACAAAGCACAAGATCCCCCCAATCGATAAGAAATGGCGACGAACCAAGCCACACCTCACTCTCGATTTTGAGTTGGACATTGCTCCTATCATCAGCATGGTGAATCCAACTATAACAACGATCCTGATCAATTGCTGTGAACATGAGCACGAAGCAGAGGACTGTAGGAGTGAGCATTAGAAGATGAGGAGCTTGGAGAGTTAACTACCATGAAAAGATTAGGGTGACGGCAGCCATCTGCTTGTTGGGCATGGAGTTGTCCCACTGGTCCCTGGAGCAGATGCAGGGGCAGCCGCCAAGGACGTTGGCGACAGCATGAGACAGGGCAAGGAGTGCAGCTGCAGCAATGCCGAGCTTGTAGGCCTGTTGGACGGGCTCTTTGCACTCAAAGAAGAACACCCTCAGATGCCTCCCCTGCCATAAGCGCATGCATAGCAAGGCTACAAGCTCAAAGGAGTGGTGAAATTTTGAATAAACTTCGATTGATCTTGAAGAAAGATTTTACCTTGTTTTGAGCCATCTCTGCTTCTATTCCTAGCACACCTGCAGCTACGTCTATGGCAAGGATCAGCAGGCATATGATCGCTCCTTCCACTCTGGCCATGGCAGCAAGATTTAGGATTCAATGGTAAGGTAGAGAAGGGAAGATGAGAAGACTGTAAAGACTATGTAATGATTCTAGTTATGCTTTTTTTAATGAGCTCTTTTGTTCATCTAGAGATTTAGATTGATATGGGAATCTGAGAAAAGGTAAAGAGGGGTGTTGAGATGTGTAAAGGCATCCTCTTTCACTGCTTTTGTTGCACCTTTGCTTGAGCTTTGTTTGGATTCCATCCAGCGGGAAGAAGGAAAGAATAGTATCACCACTTTCTTGAGTGAGCCAGGTCGAGCCAAGTTTCATGGTGCTGAAGTTTATTTGATAAGATAACTAAGATAAATTAAACCTAAAATAAATCAAGCTGTTGAAATTGTTGTTCAAACTTGATTTGGTTTTTTAAGAGCTTAAGTTTGGTTCAAATTTGATTTGAATTTGATTTGTTGAGGAGTTATCAAGCTTTCAATTCAAGTTTATTTGATTGTTTGAAAATTTTATAATTTTTTAAATTCGTTTCATTTAATTGATTTTATATATATTAAACGAACATAAATTTCTTACCAAACTTGCTCATAATGTTTCACACCAAGGAAACTGTGGAGCCGATTTTTCCATTGCCATGGCATTGCACAAATACTTCATCAATCAAAATTCTCAAAGTTTGTTGGATGACACAATGTTCAATTTATTGCAGATGAAAAAAACACACACACAGAGTGTTTGGATGAAGTTTTAGCTTATCGCTGCTATCTACCCTCCGACTCAGAGATTGAAACATCATTTTGAGAAAATTTTCTTGCCTTCCCTTTGATTTTGCTAGAATTCTCGCTCAATTCTAAAGCATTAACTGATTCAGTGGTTATGGTATTGTGATTGACAAATGCTGGAGCGGAAGGTGCAGGAAGACTGACAGAATGAGTATTGAGCATAATAACAATATCGGCCATGGTGGGTCTTCGAACTGGGTCTTCCTGGACACACAGTAACCCTATGTGCACGCATCTTAATGCTTCTTGAGTCGGACAATGATCGACTAGATTTTGATCGATCACTTGCAAGATATTTCCTTGAGTCCAATTTTGCCAAACCTTTGCAAGTGAAATGAAAACATGACAAGTTAATAATTTTTCTTTCATTCAAATAAAATGCATATCAAATTTATACCATTCGAGCATGGATTCCATACTTACTTGATCAATAAGATTAACAAAACACCCAGAGGACAACGATCCTTGGCAATTACTATTCCTCTGACCCGTCAAAATCTCTAAAATCAGCACACCATAGCTAAACACATCTGATTTAATCGAGAAGAGACCATAAAAAGCATATTCCGGTGCCATGTATCCACTACCATCAACAAGAAAAAAAACATCAAGATCAGAAATATTAGATTGAATGAATCGAGTAAATAAAGAAATTACATACTATGTTCCTGCGATTCTACTAGTGTTTCTCTGGGTCTCGTCCACGCCAAAAAGCTTGGCTAAACCGAAGTCTGAAATTTTGGGGTTCATATCTGCATCTAACAAGATGTTACTCGCTTTTAGATCCCGGTGAATGATCTTTAACCGTGAATCTTCATGCAGATAAAGAATTCCTCGACCAATGCCTTCGATGATCTTAAACCGCTTGGCCCAGTCCAATTGCATTCTTTTCGAAGAATCTGCTTCCATCAATATATACTATTTGATCACTTGAGTTTGAATTAGTTATGTCATGTGCTAACAAAAACAACAATAACAATGGATCCAAAAACTAAACTGTTATATCAACACTATTACTGATAACACTTTCTATGTTTCAACATAGAAATGAACTGTCATGCAAAAAATGTAGACTCATTAAGTAGTGAAACCTTACCAAACAAAAACTTGTCAAGACTTGTATTAGGAAGGTACTCATAAACAAGTAGTTTCTCCTCCGATTTTAAACAACAACCCAAAAGCCTAACAAGGTTTCTGTGTTGAAGTTTGGCGAGTAGAAGCACTTCATTTTTCAGCTCAACTAGTCCTTGCCCTGAGTTTCTCGAAAGCCTTTTCACTGCAATCAGCTCTTCATTCTCCAGTGTGCCCTGCATTCAAAGTGCTATTGCCATTAAAATTGCCTTCCACAGGTTACACAAGGCACATATATTTCAGTCTTCGGACTAACCTTATAAACTGGTCCAAATCCACCTTCTCCTAGCTTGTTTGCATCAGAGAAGTTGTTGGTAGCAATCTTAATACTCTCAAGATCAAACAATAGAGATTCTGCACTATTTATTTCATGTCGATCTTGATTCACTGTTCAAAAATATTTTTCATTGTAAGTAATAGACATCCCTGATCCATGCATGCTCAGACACTACATACTAGTTCATCAGCCATACCGAATGCTCGTGGGAGTGGTTTCCATCTTCGAATTCCTGCTTTTGTTCTTCGACAGCAAATAAAAATGGCACAAAGGAACAGTAGTGATGCTATGGCAACAGGAATGGTGATAAGTAGAACTGTTCTCCTGGAGCCATTATTATTTCCTAAAGTAAAAAAAAGAAGTGATAAATGAAGAAAATGGAAATAGTAGGAACACTTGGAATGAAATTAACATACAGTAAACAACAATTAAATTGATGGACGCACTCAAGCCGTGGAATTTTTAAAAGACGCCTCTAGTTTTCAAAATTTTCAAAGGTCATTTTTATTTTCTATTTTACTCCTCCCACTAGTCATTGTGCTGCTGCATTCAGAAGTGGAAAAAGGTGATTCAGTCACCGTTAGCGCCACCGTCAATTTGTCTCAGGGTCAATACGGAGGAGATAAATTACGGGGTTGTTAACCCGGATGTTATGGGTGTTAAATACTAAAATTTGGAGGGCTTAAGTGCTTAAAAATTGAAACTTAGGAGTGTAGTTGGAATTAACAAAACTAGAGGGGTCTTTTTGCAAGATACCATTGAATTAATAAAAACCCTAAAAGGCGTTTGGTTTGTTCTATTTTTATTTTTCGTATTTTCTTATTTTCTAAAAATGATTTTATTTCATTCTCTAATTTTCCAGAAAATATTACATCTTTTTCAGAAAAATAAAGTTAAAAAATACAAACCAAATACATTTTCTATCTAAAATAAAAATGAAAAATATGCATACGCCCCAATCTTCTCCCGATTTCCTTCCCGACGCCGAACCCACCCCGCGCGCGAACAGTTTCCCCCTTCGCCGCGCCGAATGCAATGCCGCCGCCGCGCTTCTTCTTCCTCTTCTTCTCGCGTGCCTCCTTCAGCCCTTTTCTGACGCCGAGCGGTTCTCCTTCTCGCCGAGCCGCAACTCCTCCCCTTTTCTGTTTCATCGCCCGACGCCAACTCCCCGTGATCCTCCTTCCTCAAGCGATCGATCGCTAGAACCTCGAGTCTCCTTCTCCGGTCGTTTTTTGGTTTCCCTACAATTTGCCTTTGGAATGCTCTCCGATACTCTCTGCTAACACCACTATCGGAGTTGTTTAGAGGCTATCCCTTGAGATGATCATCTGCTCACGTTAAGAGATCGATCTAGGGTTCAAGGAAGGACTGTGGTGTTTGTTTCAGGTGGTCATTGATTTCGCCAGATTTGGAGCCGAGAAGGGTCGCGTGTCGTGCCAACATTAGGTGAGGATAGTTTGGTGTTGTTCAATCTATTCTATGATACGTTGAAAACGTTTTTTTGGTAGAATCGTAGTCTAATAGAATTGTAGCTTGCAATAGGTTTTCTTTATGTTTTGGAGGTTTTGGGTAAATACTTTGTCTTAATCATTACTATCGTTTACTCTAAGGGTGCGTTTGGTTGAGGGTTATCTATGATAACCTTGGTTATCCATCCAAGGCTATCAACAAAAACCTTGTTTGGTTTAGATAATCAGCGATTCCCAAGTAATGATCGATGTCCGACACGTCAGCAAAAGGGGCATGCAACCAGGAATCGGAAAACCTTAGGGAAGTAAGGTTTTTCTTGATTCCCAGGTTATGAAACTTATCTTTCCCAAATTATCCTCCAATATTTATATTTAGAGGAAGATAACCATTACAATTTATTAATTTCCGAAAGAATTATTCACGAACGACGACCAACAACGGGGGTCGGCGACCGCCGCCGGCGGACGGCGACCGCCGCCGGCGGACGGCGACCGCCGCCGGCGGACGGCGACCGCCGACCGCCGCCGACCACCGACGGCAGCGGGCCGCCGACCGCCGACCGCTGCAGGCCGCCGACCGCCGACCGCGGCGGGCCGCCGACCGCCGACGGCGGCGGGCCGGCGACCGCCGACGGCGGCGGGCCGGCGACCGCCGCCGGCGGCCGGCGACCGCCTCCGCCGCCGGCCGACCGGCGACCACCGCCGGCGGCCGGCCAGCGACCACCGAAGTTCGCCAGCGGCCAACGACCACCATCGACCGGCGACGACCATCGCCGATCGCCGGTGGCCGACGACGATCGCAGGCGGCCGGCGACGATCGCTCGCGGCCGGTGACGATTGTCGGCGGCCGGCGACGATCGCCGACGATCGCCGACGGCCGACGATGATCGCCGACGGCCGGCGACGATCGCCGACGGCCGACGACGATCGCCGACGGCCGGCGACGATCGCCGACGGCCGGCGACGATCGCCGACGGCCGGCGACGATCGTCGGCCACCGATGTTGGACACCGACTGTCTACGTGGACACTGACGATCAGCGTCGACGCCCTTAAGTCTAAACAAATAAAATTATCTAAACAAATTCTAAAGGGTGATACGGTAAAATATTATATTAGGTTATAGACTATTACCTCCAAACAAACAAGATTTTAGTTGATTACCTAAATTGAACCAAACAACTTTAGGTTATGTTTCATTCCCCATAACCTTAGTTATGTGATTACTTGGTAATGACATAACCGAGGTTATATATGATAACTTAAACCAAACGCACCCTAAGTTGTTGTTGGGGATTTGTTCAAATGAATCCAACAATAGGTTGTGACCGTTTAGTATTTGATTCCAAATGGAAATCTATGAATGTTATTATATTAGATCAGAGGATTATTTAATTAAGGTAAAGTATATTCAAATTCAATTTACTCATTCGGAGGGATTTGGATTAGGGTTATTGAAAGGTTGGATTAAATCTACCCAAGGAATTAGAATTAATTGGTATCATTCATTACTTGGGATTAATTAATGCTCGAAGAGATTAAGAGTTCATCCTTGTGGGTTCTAGGATTTGTTTTAGTTACCTGTTGAATAATTATAATTAGCTAAATTTTCACATTGACACGGGACCGTGATTCGAAATCGTTCGGTTAAGCGTGAGGGAGTTCTTCGGACACGGTCTATAATTAAGGTGGGTATTTCTCCTTTTGGATTCTGTAGATTATTTATCTTAAATGCATGGTTATTTATGTCTGAGTAGAACCGCTTTACCTTGTCCTTTGTTGTTTTTAATATCGTCCGTTGATACTTTCTTTGTTTGATCTTCAAGCTGACCGTACTTTATGTCCGTACAATCTCATCGTTGATTTTCTATTCTGTAAAATACCGCTTGTACGTGAGTACTTAAAAATAATCATTAAATACAACTAGGGTTGGTTAGCATTAGAGATACCCTACCTAGTAATTTAGTTGCATGCTTGGTGATTTTTGGTACTTATTGGCTGTATCGTTGCATCGGTGTTATTTGGTTGTTTGTGTATTTAGTATCATGTACCATATCTGCACAGTTGCATGCTGACGAGTATTGGCTTCCATATGGTTAAGCAGTCGTCAGTCATTTAGTTGCTTTGCCCACTCAACCACTCATTGTGGTAGTTGCTAGAGTGCGAGCAACTATCTTGTTATGTTATACTCGACCACTCATGGATAGTGGATGTTGGAGTTGTAGGCAAGCAGTTGATGTTGGTGCAAAAAGCATCAGACATGGATAGTCAACCTCTAGTGTTTCGATGTTTGATAATATACCAAGGTTTGGTCAAAGTGATCAAGGATTAAGTCAAACAGGACCTGATGTTTGACAGAGTGATTAGTACCCAGGGTTGGTCAGGTTGACCAATGGTTAGTCAAACAGGACTTGATGTTTGGCAGAGTGATCAAACCTAGATCTGACATGTGTGACAATATATCGAGGTTTGGATAGTTAGAACAAGGGTTAGTTAAACAAGATATGATGTTTGACAGAGAACCTAGGGTTGGTCAGTTTGACCAAGGGATAAGCCAAACAGGACTTGATGTTTGGCAAGTAATCAAACATATCTGGACTGAGCCAAACAGGACTTGATGTTTGGTAGAAAGAAGTCTAGTCAGGATTAAGATGACTAGTAAAGAAGTCCTGGTTCAGGGAATTGGGCACCGAAGTCCTGATCGAGGATCGGGCATTAAAGACATGGTCGAGGGTTGGGCACGAAGTCCTGGTTCGAAGAATTAGGCATGAAGTCCTGGTCGAGGATCGGACACGAAGACCTGCCCAAGGGTTGGGCACGAAGTCCTGATTCGAGGAATTGGGCATGAAGACCTGGCCGAGGGTTGAGCACCGAAGTCTTGGTTTGAGGAATTGGGCACGAAGTCCTGGTCAAGGATCAGGCAGAATATTTAGTCAAGCGAGGACTACGGACAGAAGTAAAAACGGGTCGAGGTACAAACGTCTCAAGATCCGGGAGTCTCAGAGGCCGAGCAAAAGTCCAACCGGAGGTCTTGGTTGGCAAAGATAACTTCTCCAGAGTGGAGTAGATGAGGACGTGTTCCCGGAAAGGAAACAGTAGGCGTCGATTCGACCTAGGATTTCATTTGAAATTCAAAGTCAGAACCAAACAGCTCTAGTTGTCAATCATTTAGGCTTAGGATTGTTTGTTTGTACTGTGTTTGTTTATAAGAACCTGGAGCTGGGAGCAAGATAGGAGAGTAAACACAACCAAACAAGGCCCGGAAAAAGAGATCTCGGGCGCCCTCAAGGGTTGAGGGCACCCCCATCCTAGGTGCCCTCAAGGTGCTTGGGGGCGCCCCCATCCCGGGCGCCCCTATGGGCATGGGGGCGCCCAAGATGTTGATTTTATCCTCACGATGAGTTCGTCGATGCGAATCAGATTAGACCACATTGGGGGCACCCCTATAGGCTTCAGGCGCCTGGAAGTAGTATATATAAGGGGATTCAAGCCAAGCTTTTAGAGCATCAATTCTCCCATCCGATTACTCATTCCCTGCGAGGAAAAAGTGACAAGACGAAGTTCTGCGACCAAGGAGGCTCCAGGAGGAAGTGCGTGATGCTTCAGACTTCCAGATTGGTCGGGATTGTCATTTTTGTTGGTTTGCATTTACTTACAAGTTGTAATTCTTTATATTATATGTACTTGTACCAAAAACTGTAAGACAAGTTTTTCCGTCTCCGGAAAACTTCCGAAAAGGAGACCACTATTGGGCGGGCACTTCCTGTAATTATGCCTTGGACGTACTGACTCTGGGGGTTGGGAACCAAGTAAAAATCCCGCGTGTTTATGTTGTGTATTTCGTTCTTATTTATTATTCCGCTGCATACTAACATCTTTGATAGAAAGAACGAACGACTGAATTTCGACAAAAAGTTACAAGTCGATATTCATCCCCATCTATCGACTCCACCGATCCCACAGTTGACACCCTCCTAGTTGTTTTCGAGGGATACTAGAGTTGTTGGCGTATCAAAATTCCATAATTTTAAGTATCCTTGATAAATTATGATATAGTAAATGCTATGGGCTTGACTTAGCAGTAAGAAATTCTAATGAAACCTTCATTGGTAAAATACAAGTCTTGCTTGACTTAGCAAATAGGGACAGGAGTACTGTTGAATAATTGTAAAGGAAACGATAAGGATCTCTCATTACTTAATTAGACTTATGGACAAAGTCTTGCTTTAAACAAATCCTTTCGATTACTTTAAATCGAAGTTTGGTCTCGACAATTTGGCGGATGGTCGATGATGCGAAAGCCATAGCTTTGACCCGTCAAAGATGGCATCTTCTCCAATTAATCCACTCGCCACATGATTCATCCCCTTATTCTAGTCTAAAGATTTTACTTTGGATTGATCTAAGCAACAACGACGGGAGTTGGTGAATAAATCTCTCCATGATTGATAATGAAAGTCGTATTCGTGGTTGGATTAATTATAAGAAATCGTTTGGCCTGGAATCGTTGCAACGCGGAGACGGAGTCGCCGGCTCAGGCGGCGGAGGAGCAGCGACGCCGGAGAGATTATAGAAAGGGAAGGACTCGAATCGAAGGAAACAGCTGGGTCACCAGAGAAGGGAGGAAGTAATGGTTTAGTGGAGGAGTATAAAGGAGACGACGAAGAAGAAGATGGAGTCAGCCTTTCTTGCGCTCTACTGGCCAATGACTGAATAACTACTGAAGGAAGAGTTTAAATAAGGCTTAAAGACGTTGTTCTCCAACATTCAATCACAATAATTTACGAATTAAAGAAATGCATACTAGAATTTCCGAGTAAAACGAGTTTAAATATCACTTGCCTTCATTGCCAGCGGTCGGCAGCGACGATGGAGGCGAAACTGGAACGATTGGCGACGGAGGCGACGAAGAGGCAACGTCTGTTGCAGAAATGTTATAGAAAGGGGCAATTTCATATCGAAGTCTGCAGCTCTGTCCGTATATCTTGCACCCCTGCTTCCCGTCGCATAACTTTGGTATGCTCCCCACAAGTCAAGAAGACAGTTGTAGCAGTCATCCGCGGACAAGTCCCTTGTGCACTGCACCAGCCCATATACCTTCGTGAAGCTCGTCAAGTTCGCACTTCCCGCCGCGAACAGCTTAGACGAGCTCCGCGCTGCCTCGGTGGCGAGATTGTTCATCAGATTTCCCAACTGCTCATTAAAGATCTGCAGGTCGGACGCGTTGTTTACGTTTGTTTCATAGACCTTGTAGTCAGTGTCGGCGGTGGAGAAGAAGTTTGTGTTGGAGTAGCGGAGCATGCAGATGTCGTACCATATGGTGGAGCTCATGCCCTTGGGGCACTCCCGGGTGATGTCTTGAACGGAGGCATTGAGGCAGCGCTGGCAGTCACCGAGGGAGAGGTCTCCTTGACACATCGCCAGGCCGTAGACTTGGTTCGGAGGTCGACCTATCGTGTCGTTGTTGAACCCTGAGGCGGCGGCGGTAGAGGAGGAGAGGGAAGAGAGGAGGAGGTTGAGGTTGGTGCGGAACGCGCTCATTGCTGTGTAGTTTGCATCAGTTGGGCAGTAGTTCCACAGCAATTTTGGAGTGATGGCTACTGCAGGACCAAAGTGGAAGATCATGAACAGAGACAGCAAGTAAGAGGAGGAAGGACTAAACTTGGGATGGCAACCCATCTTCTCAGACTCTTCGGAGATGGATAGAGAGGCTTAAATGGATTAGAAAGTCGTAGGTCAACATTAAACAGCGAGGACTTACATCAACGTCAACTGTCTTTTACTGGCGGCGCCAAAGAACGTTAAACTATTCCATACCAGTCAAACATTGAAACACGCATGTTTGGCAATGCTGCAACGCCGCCCCTAGTGCTAGTAGTATATTATCGATGCGGTGGATACAGCAGGACCACGATTTCCGCGTAAGACTCGGACAACGCAGAGCTATACAGGTTCAATCCAACACTAAGCTCGAGACGGGATCCTATGTCCCAAAGAGATCCCTGTCCCTCTATCTCAATCATCGATGATGACTGACGAATCGTCCAATCGTCGATCGGATATCATCGGCAGCATTCGCCCACCGCCCCGAATAAAATTATATCTTTGGGGATATGGTGAACCCGTCGAAGACCGCCGCAATTACGATCTCGTCATATTCACCGTCGAATCCGACGAGATTGTAATGTGACGATTTCGACTAATTCACCGTTATTCCAAGATATCGTTTGATTCGGGACGATAATAAAAAATTATTGGTTGTGTCCGATCGTCGATCGGATGATTCGTTGACCATCATCGAAGAGTACGAGATAGATGAAATAGGGATTCTTGGGACAGAGGATCCAGTTCGCACTAAGCTCCTGGTTAGACAACACGGGGGAGCTCAGCCGAGTGGACGGATGCGTCACGCGTGGGATTAGTGGCTTGGACACGTTCTGCGATGATAAGATCCACTCTCGCTCACTTGAGTGGGTATTAAATAGTGTCCGTACAAACAGACGGACGTACTCTTCTCGGCTAGTTAGTTATTTCGTTTTGATTTCTCCTGACTCTTTTCGATGGCCGTAACATCTTAGCTCGTCTGTCAATCATAGAAAAAACTATAGGTCCAATTTGGGCGATTGTCTTTCCATTGATCTTCGCCAGAGCCCAACGTTCGGTAGTCATCTCTTCTCGTCGTCATAGGGCAATGGACATCCTCCGATCCTCGTTGCTCGATCTAAAGGCGGCCTAGTAACTTATCGACTGAGTCAATTGCCGACCCGGATAAGGAAGTGCACGTGATAAAAAAAATGATTCATCCCTGTCTGAGCTGTACTTGTGACGACTTATTTAGAGTTCTTAGGGAGTGGATCCATTTTCCGATCTCAACCGAATCAATTATTAACATAAACCGCAATGCCTTGACCTCGTGGCTAGCTGCGTGCTTAGCTTGCAGTGTGAACGAGCCCATGGGGCCTCTCTACACGTGATCAAGTCCTGGATACGAATCCACATCTAAAAATAGATGGACGTAGTGCCCAGAGTGGAGACGAAGTTACAGTAGAGGAGGATACAACACTGATGGTGGAAGGAGGAGACGTCAGTTGACTGAACAAATTATTGATTGAATATACTGAGCAAATCTAGCAGGCAAAATGAGAATGGGCCAAAAATTATTGTCTATTTTTATAATTAATTTTTTTAACAAAAAATTATAGCAATCGTCCTGACTAAATTTAACTAATTTTGAATCTTTATTTTTAATCAAAAGACCCCTTCCATTATCAAAATCTTCCCCAGAAGGAAAGTCTTAACAGCATTATCTTGCGCAGGAATACATTTGTTGGTACCTTATAAGAGAAACCCAATACAAGTCAACGAACACCCACTCCATCTGATGCACAATTCCCTCTCGTCTCATGATTCTTCCATTGGAAGACATCAACTAAGCTGCCTTGGCAGAGAACAAGCAGGACATGGACATGGATATGGATATGGGCATGATGATTGATTTCTCTCAGCCCATCCTCCATCACTTCCAATCTATTCAACTCTCCACCTCTTTAGACTTCGGCGTGGAGTTCGTGAGCAACAAAACACCAGGACAATTGGCAGAAGACATCAACAAGATCATCAAACTCCATGAGGCCAGCAAGATCGAGTGGTTTCGCCTGCACTTCCCCCTGTTGGAAATCTTTGTCTCCGACATCAACAACTGGATAGAATTTCTAGTGGCGAAGGGAGTCCAAGTGTTGGAGCTGGACTTCTCCATGGGATTTGACAGAGCAAATTATGAGTTTGGCAAAGGTACCTCATTTAGATTACCAGATTCTCTATACCGATGCAATTCAATCACACAACTCAGCCTGAGCCACTGCAACTTCCACCCACCATCGGACTTCATCATCTTTCCTGCTTTGCAATCTCTCTCTACCTAACTCGTTCTCATATTGGTGTTCATGTTCTTGAGACCATGATCACCCACAGCCCACAGTTAGATAGTTTGAGCCTTGTCACCTTATCCTCGGTTGACATGGATGAGTCTATCAAGGTGTTCGGACAGGAGCTTCGGAGATTGGCTATCATAAACTGCCAGTTCATAGAAATTGAGATTTGTGCTCCTAAACTCCAATCTTTCATTTTCTACGGCGAGTATTGTTTTGGCAACCAATTATGTTTGAACGAAAGCTCAAATGTCAATGTTCCTATGTTGGAGGATGCCTGCATTAGCTCATATAACATGGAGTGCTCGGAACCTGAGCATGACTATATATACCTACTGTCGGATATTCGACATGTCAAGATCCTTGCAGTCTGCTCAGCAACCCAAATGGTAACGTTTATCTTGTGAATTGTTGCATTTATTTTCCCTTTCTTGATTGTTTCTACCTTATCCACGTTCAACAGCGATTCCATTACTATCAATTTGAAGAGCTTCTTTCATTGTCATTACCGAACCTGCAAGAATTACAGCTACTGGGCATTTGCTCCTTTGAGAGCTTTTGTAGCTTCCTGAAGCTCTGTCACTTCCCTATCCTTGAGAAACTCTTCATCCTAGTAGGTTTATTCTCTCCTGTTTCTAATTAATTTCATGTTTCTGTATGATTAAAGGTAACTCCGCCTGTGACGACCTAGTCATGGCCGGTCCCAAGCCCGGATAAAGGAGGAGGGTTGCGTTAGGTTGCCAGCCAGCGTAAAAAAAACTATGGCAAATACTCAATGAATGGATCCATTAAAGTATTATGCTAATGCTAGGATGTTCCCCGGAAGGAACGCGTTGCAGGGTCCGACTGTAACGTCTCGGCAAGGACCGCTACATCTCCAGAACCCGGGTGTAGTGCTAAATATGCAAGGGTTCGCGTTGCAGGGTCCGACTGTAACGTCTCGGCAAGGACCGCTACATCTCCATGAGAACTTGGGTGTAGTGTTAAATAGGCAAGAGTTCTCACACCATAGGTGGACTAAGAATAAACATTATAAGAAAAGTAATAGTCTCAGATTTGGAACATGGAATATAGGAACTCTCACTGGTAAAATAATGGAGGTAGTAGATACAATGATTAGGAGAAAAATTAGTATTTTGTGTGTGCAAGAGACAAAATGGGTAGGTGAGAAGGCAAAAATGATAGAGAACTCGGGTTTTAAGTTATGGTATACAGGAAAGAGTAAAACAAGAAATGGAGTGGGTATTTTTGTAGATAGTTCTTTAAAAGATGAAGTTGTTGGTGTAGTTAGAAAGGGGGATAGAATTATAGCTCTCAAGATAGTAGTGGCGAAAGAAGTTGTGAACGTAATTAGCATATATGCACCTCAAGTAGGATTAGATGAAGAAACTAAATCAAGATTTTGGAGCGATTTAGATGAGGTATTACAAAACATTCCGCCAAATGAAATGATTTTAATAGGAGGCGATCTAAATGGACATGTCGGAGCGAAAAATGAAGAATATGAGAGAGTACATGGGGGTTATGGGTTTGGAACAAGAAATGAAGAAGGAAAAACTATATTGGATTTTGCGATAGCATATGACCTTATACTAGCTAATACATTTTTTAAGAAAAAAGAAGAACACTTGATCACATTCAAAAGTGGGAATAATAAATCACAAATTGATTATTTTATGGTTAGGAAGAGAGATAGGAAGATTTGTAAAGATTGTAAGGTTATCCCTGGAGAAAGCTTAACTACCCAACATAGATTAGTAGTGTTAGATATACGCCTTAGTTATAATATCAATAGAGGAAAATATACACGACTCCTAGAATTAAGTGGTGGAAGTTAAAGGATGGGAAGCAAAACATATTGAAGGAGAAGGTAGGAATACAAGCATTAGATGAAATATATAGCGACTCTAATACGACATGGGATAAGATGGTATCAAAGTTGAAAATAGTAGCTAAGGATGTACTCGGTGAGTCAAAGGGGCATGCACCACCAAGGAAGGAATCTTGGTGGTGGAATGAGAAAGTACAAGAGAAAGTGAAAGAAAAACGAATAGCTTATAAGGAATTATATATTTGTAAGAACGAGGAAAACTTAAAAAAATATACAATAGCCAAGAAAGAGGCTAAGAAAGCAGTGAATGAAGTAAAAAATAAAACTTTTGAACGATTATATCAAAATTTAGATACAAAAGAAGGGGAAAGAGACATTTATAAAATAGCTAAAGCAAGAGAAAGGAAAACAAGAGACCTTAGTCAAATAAGATGTATTAAAGATGAATGCGATAGAGTACTAGTAAATGATAGCGAAATAAAAGAGCGGTGGAAGATTTACTTTCATCAACTTTTTAATGAAAGTTTAGGGGACCAACTTGACTTAGGCAATTTAAGTATTTCAAATGAGTATAGAAATTTTAATTTTCATCGGAGAATTCAAACTTCAGAAGTAGAACAAGCTTTGAAAGGGATGCAAAATGGAAAGGCCGTGGGACCGGATGATATCCCAATAGAGGTATGGAAATGTTTAGGGAAAAAAGGTATTGAATGGCTTACAAAATTATTTAATTTAATATTGAAAACAAAAAAATGCCTAATCAATGGAGGGTAAGTAGTCTAGTTCCCTTATATAAGAACAAAGGAGACATACAAAATTGTGCAAACTATAGGGGTATTAAATTAATGAGTCATACCATGAAACTTTGGGAAAGAGTAATAGAAAAAGATTGAGGAAGGAGACCACGGTAACCGAAAATCAATTTGGGTTCATGCCTGGAAGGTCGACAATAGAAGCTATACATCTTCTTAGGCAATTAATTGAAAAATATCGGGAGCAAAAGAAAGATCTACACATGGTATTTATTGATTTAGAAAAAGCTTATGATAGGGTACCAAGAGAAATTATATGGAGAATTTTAGAAAAGAGAGGCGTTAGCGTAACATATATTGACCTAATTAAAGATATGTATGAAGATGTAACGACTAGAGTGAAGACTTCAGGTGGATTGACTGAAGCATTTCCAATAAGGATAGGGTTACATCAAGGATCAGCTTTAAGTCCCTATCTTTTTACACTAATCATGGATGAACTCACTAGGCACATTCAAGATACAGTGCCATGGTGCATGTTGTTTGCAGATGATATTGTTTGATAGATGAGACACGTGAAGGAGTAAATGCTAAACTAGAATCTTGGCGGGAAACTCTAGAAATGAAAGGTTTTAGGCTTAGTAGAGTAAAGACTGAATATATGGAATTTAAGTTTAGCAATGCTAGACGTAGTGAAACAATTGTTAAGATAGGAGATGATGAGTTGTCTAAAATCGAGAACTTTAAGTATTTAGGATCGTTCTTGCAAAGTGATGGAGGAATTGAGAGAGATGTCTTACATAGAATACAAGCAGGATGGTTGAAATGGAGATTAGCATCGGGTGTCTTATGTGATCGTAAAGTACCTCTAAAACTTAAAGGGAAGTTCTACAAAACGGCAGTTAGACCTGCTATGTTATATGGTGCTGAATGTTGGGCTATGACTCGAGCACATGAGCAAAAGATGAAAGTTGCAGAGATGAGGATGTTAAGGTGGATGTGTGGACATACGAGGATGGATAGAATAAGGAATGAGAGTATTAGAGAGAAAGTCGGAGTTGCATCTATTGAAGAAAAACTTCGGGAGACACGTTTGAGATGGTACGGACATGTACTTAGAAGACCAATAAATGCCCCTGTTAGACGATGTGAAACTATGATAAATACGCACATTAAAAGAGGGAGAGGAAGACCAAAAAAGACTTGGTTGGCAACAATAAAACAAGATAAATTTATTTAAATCTAGATGATGATATAGTAGGGGATAGAACTCAATGGCGTAAAAGGATCCATATAGCCGACCCCACCTAGTGGGATAAGGCTTTGTTGTTGTTGTTG